>JANDJT010000050.1:13167335-13177399 GCA_024331685.1 Stegophilus panzeri
GCATCATGGACTCTATCAAATATCAACAGATATTAAATGAAAATCTGACTGCCTCTGCCAGAAAGCTTAAAATGGGCTGTGGTTGGATCTTCCAGCAGGACAATGATCCAAAACATATCAAAATCAACACAAAAATGGTTTACTGACCACAAAATGAAGGTCCTGCCATAGCCATCCCAGTCCCCTTTGCATATCCCAGCTTGTTAGGAAGTTGGGGTCAGACGATACAGCACCCCTTGAAGCAGAGAGAGTTAAAGGCCTTGCTCAAGGAAGGCTGAGAAGAAGACAGAGCTTTTATCTTGGCAAAGGGAGGTAGCACAAAGTATTGACAAAGGGTGCCAATAATTGTTGTGTTTTGTTTGCAATTGTTTGTTATCAGGGATATGCAAAGAATTCCTCAGGGGCAGGGGTTCAAATGTAAAAAAGGGCTATATCACCAAAGAGATAATTTCACTACTTTACTAACTTTAATTTAACTACATATACTTATCACCCTGGTAGACATTGTAAATGGACTGTGTGTGGTCACAATAATGCATATGAGAATGACACTACTAATATAACCTAAATGGTATTTTATTTTTACATTCATAGAACAAACAACAAAATGGCAACTTTTAACGGAGAGGGTAAAAAGGGTAATTGGTGTATGGCTGAACAGAACACTGGTAACACCAACTATCACAGCAAGCCCCTCTTTGTAAATATATGATGCCTTTTTTGCAGCTATCTGTTTCATATTAGCTCACCTTTTTTCACCCATGTCAATAATGAAGCTGTCCCTTTTGCTGCCACCTTCTTCAGTTTTTCTTTAATTTCTTTAAGATATCGTGCCTTTACTGACTACATAACTTACATATAATATAACAAGGTTATTTGCATGTCTGTAAATATAAAACTTGAGTAGCTAGTACTTACCAACACATTCCCTCTCAACCAATTTAAAAAAAACTACCGGCGATAAACATAAAATGCTGCTAAAGGTTAGCAGAAGAGCTAATGGTCTCGGCATATCTGTCTGCCTGTTGAAGCGAGACGCATCGCGATTGCATCATGACAACGAGACTATCTGACTGCAGACTCAAATCAGACAAATAAATAGGACAAGTCTCTGGCTTTCTTGTGATTAATTTGCTGTTTTGTGCACGCTCTCGTGTTAATTTTAATTCAAATGATTTTTACAAAATATAATTGTTTATTAATTAATGTTGAGGGTCCCTTTTAAATAATTCAGAAAAAGGGCAGGGGTTCGAGCCCCCAGAGCCCCCTTCTGCACGTCCCTGTTTGTTATCAATGAGAGCAGTGTATTTTTGTGAATTTATTAACAAGTGATCAAAAGCTTAAACTACAAAGATAAATTTTCACAGCCTTCTTTGCTCATATTTACCAAGGGTGCGAATATTAGTGGAGTGCACTGTATATGATGGACAACATAACAGCCATTGAAAAGTGAAACAAAAATGCCTATTGACGCCCTCTAGTGGCAATCAGTAGATGATCCAACTGTTGAACTGCTTGATCTGAATCAGCACAATGAGAATAGGCAGCATTATGACGTCTATGATGATACACTCACTGTTTCAGACAGGACTACAAAGGCATTTCAGACAAATTGAGAAAGAATGATGAGAGAATCAACAGCAAACAGGAGGAATTCTCACCTTGTTTTTGGTTTCTTGTTGAATCCACCATGGCCCAAAGCTGAAGCATCCACTTGGATGTCATCTTCCTCTCTCAGTGCGTCTTCTAAAGCTGCAGCCACCTTTGGCGCAATCATAGGTTCCTCGTACTCTTTAGTGCTGCGTGTGGGCAAGTCAAGCTCCAGCATCAGGATATTCTCAGCCTGAGAGATAGGGTGGTGCAGTTAAGTGCAAAGTTATAGAACAAGTTTCTTATTTATTCCTGATTGAAAACGTACAAAATTCTAAAAACAATTAAATGGGTATGACTCCGTCGACAAAAGTCTAGTTTTTCTTGTTACTAACTTGTATGCCTCAAATACCCTTAAATATACTTCAAACAGGAAGCAAGCTATTGAAGAAAAACTCAGACATCTGACCTTGTTGTGACCTTGACCATGTTTGGATTCATTCTAAAATTTTATCAGTTTATCTGCTGATTGCAATGATAATTCCATATAAATACTACAAACATTTAACCACTCGTTCTTGGGATATCGTGCTAATGAGAATCTCAGACAGACAGATGGACAACCCAAAAACATAATGCTTCCTCCACCTATTGGAGGATGATAACAATGAATCTGCTACAATATATAGTAAAAATATATATATTTTTTTTTCCATACACCATTTGTTCTTTTTTTGATAAATCAAAAAATCATCCATTATAATCTGTAATAATCAACTTTTAATTAATTCTAATAAATTTTTTATTGTTGCCTTGATTCATTTCAATTGTTGCCTTTTAAATTGATTCATTTTATCCAAGTCATCCGATCTTTACATCCCCAAAGCCAACACTATGTACATCCTGGTGTAGACGCACCCTATATCGGGGATCAGGGTGCATCATCATGGCCATGCGTGCATGTTGACTCAGCGGCCTCCTGAATCCCACTGCAGACACTGGTCTTGTCATCATCTGCTGATCACTGAGTAATGAAAAGACAGAGAAAGAAACAAGAGACAATTAGAATTCTAACTGTTCTTGTCATTACGATAATGCTATTATTGCTCTTTCAATGCTATAACTATTGCTAATATTAGTAATGTTATTACATATAGATTTGCTATTCTCAAACTGTACTCCTGCATACATGCTAATAAAGCTATCTTAAATTGAATTAAAATTGAGAGAGAGTACAAACAACTCTCACGAAGATTACAATTTACTGTACACACTGGTTATGATATAAAGACTTGTCCTAATACAGCTGTGCTAGTATGCATACACACGTTTACATACTCTTGAACACGGGTAATGGGTTTCATTTTCCAAGTGTCATCCTCCTCGTCAAAGGTGGCCCTCGAAATGATCTTATTCTTCTCCTCTAACGGAATGAAGTTCTCAATGATCAAATGCCTGGTAAGAGCAAACCAGAGGTCAAAGTTAAACATGAGCCTCCTGTAAGTGGAACAGACCTTGCTGTTAATAAACAGAAATTTTCAGGCCTGATTTAAACTGCCCGCAATTGGATGCAACAAAATACTGCGTTACTACTTTCAGCCAGACTGCATTATCACAAAGTTATAATAATTCCAGAGAACCACCGTCACAGTGTTTTCTATGCAATACCCACCTCTTGTTTACATCAGGACATGCACACACATTCAACAACACCATAACAGAGGAAGCTGATATGATTCAGAGCTGTTTGCCCTGCTAACAACTAAAAACAAGACAAGCAAAAATGTGGAAAAAAAATTGCGGGGGAAATGACACATTGCTCAGGAGCAACTGTTGAAATCACTACAGAAAAAGAGACACAGAAAAGAGATGTGAAAGCGTTCATACTTTAGTTTGAGTTCTCTGGTCAATTCATTCTGTGTCTGCTCCAGCTCTTGTCTCTCTTTAATATGCTCCTCCTGGACATCATGGATCTCTGCCTTCACTGCTTGTAGCTTGGCAAAGAGCTGAGCAAGAAAAAGTGTGAAGATCAATACAAGAACTATACACATGCTTACATGCAAAAATACATTTATCATCAGGTTTACTCATGGAGGAACATGAAAGAAGAAGCGGGAGAGTTTCTAGGGTGAGCTGGCCCTAAAATAAAAAAAAATTGAAGAGATGCAATGAAACCTAAAAACGTGTACTCACGTACTTGATCTTGTCTAATCTGATATTCAATAGTAACAGTTAAGAACATTTAGTCTGAAGCAACTATGCAAAGGAGCACAGCTTCTAACAGACCTGCACAGTTATTTATTCAACCCCCATTGCAAATCAGATTTATTGTCAAAATTTACAGACTTTCAGCTGTTTGCAATGAACAAATCAAACAAAAGCAATTGAAAGAGTTTTTGTTGTGAAAACATAACGAATGCTTCAAGTGGTTTCTCCAAATTCAAATGAAAATGCAACTTATAAATGATTTCTCCAGTTTCAAAATTATTCAAAATGATACAACGGGCCGCTTACTCTCCATCCTCGCTCTGTGCAGTGATGACTCTGTTCGAAACCGTCTGCTGGCACTGAAGTGAATGATAGCGTTACAAGCCAAGACTAACAGATTCATGGTTTATTATCAATTTATCAAATGCCGAATTCGGAAAGGATCACTTGAGTACATCAGACACCCAATAATATAAAATACTAAATCACTTAATCAATCAATTAATTAAATCAAACTTTAAAAAAAAAAAAAAAAAAAAAAAAACCCAACAACAACAAAAAAAAAAAAAAAACAGCAAGGCAGCAGGCCAAATCATTCCCAATGGCCAGTCCGGGCCTGGTGTCAGTGTCCCTGCTGTGCTGAGACTCTGTAACCACCCAAGCAATGTATCTGGTCAGCTGTGTGTAGCGTTAACCTTATTAGCATGCACATTAGGCTGGACATAGTTATTGACTAGTGGAGCTGCTAATCCATATATTTATTTTATTTTTATTTTTTTTTAAACACAAATTAATTACTTGCTGTACCTTTTTCAATTTCTTGGTCTTTATATCAACTTCCTGCTGCAGTGAGCTGTATGTCTCCTTCAGCTCAAGAGTCTCTTCATCACGACACTCCACCTCTTGCTGCATCTCCCGTTCACGCCTTTTCTACTCTCACACACACACGCACGCAAGTATACAAACAAAAAGTAAAAGAATGGGGATACAATGGAATAATCCAATATGCATTCAGTAGGCACCAACTGTTTAGTCAAATTCATGGTGCACATTCAACTCATTTAAAAATCTATTTGAACATTCGATTCAATTTTATTTGTATAGCGCTTTTAACAATGGACAGTGTCACAAAGCAGCTTTACAGAAACCTATAAATTCAGCATATAAATTTTAAATGTATGAATTTATCCCTAATGAGCAAGTCAGAGGCAACAGTGTCAAGGAAAAACTCCCTGAGACGATATGAGGAAGAAAACTTGAGAGGAACCAGACTCAAAAGGGAACCCATCCTCACCTGGGTGACACTGGATAGTGCGATTATAAATAATTCTCTTCTATAACTGCATCTTCAAAAAGTGCAATTGTGTAACCAGGAAATTCATTATAGTTTTCACATGAAGTCTAATTTGTTGAAGTTATCAAATGTTCACTGATGGATTCTTGAATGCAAAACTGCAAGAAAAACATAGCTTTTCTTGTAAAACAAAAATAACATTTATTATAGAAGTTTACGTCTACTGTAACCAAAAGAGATTGAGAAGAAAACACTTTTTACAGTAAACAAATATTGCTCACACTATATATACACAAGAAGGATTACTAGTGTCATATGTTAGCTTTACCTGTTCAGCAATTTCCTGCCTTTTCTGATCCAGAATTCTCTGCTGCTCATTGGTGTGGTCAACAATGTTCTTCCCTCCAACCAATAACTTGCTCTCCATAGCCTTAGGGTAAGAGTGAAAAGGGTCATCAGAGAAAATGTTACATTCTAAAAGGCCAGGTTCTTTATTGCCTCATGTCTCTGTCAAATTATGAAGTAATATTAGAGACATGGTTAGCTCTTTCAGGTTACCTTGACTTTGGCTGCCAACATCTCAGACGCCTCCTTTTCCCGATGTAAGTCATTCATCTTCTTCTCCTTCTCCATGAGCAGTCGCTGTTTCTCCTCTGCCACCAGGCTGTGGTCCTCCATGATGGCTTTCTTCTCCTTCTCCAGGTTTTCCTGCTGCTCCCGCCAATAATCAGCTATGTTCTTATCCCCATCTGCCCCTTCCTCCTCTTCCTCCTCATCATCTTCATCTTCCACATCATCATCCAGTTCCTCTCCTGCCTCCCCAACCCTCCTCTTCCGCCTTTTCTTCTTCTTTTTCCCTGATCGTTTCTCTAACTGCTGCTTCAGACGAGCGATTTCCTCCTGAAACTCTCGTAGAAGGGCATCCTTGGGGTCCTCATTGATGCGGGGTTTGTTCTTGATGTTTTTGGCACGGTTCGAGTAGCGTAGCGTAGTAAGAGTCTCCTCTACATTGTAGGAGGCTGGTCCAATGTTGGCCACCATGACAGTTCGGGCGTTACCTCCCAGCGAATCCTGAAGCAGACGTGTGAGCTTGGAATCTCGGTATGGAATGTGAGTACTTTTGCCATCCACTAATGCAGAAATGACATTACCCAAAGCAGACAGGGAGAGGTTGATTTTGGTGGCCTCCTTTAGTCGTTCTCCTTGCGCACCTGTTTTTGTCTGCCTTTCACTTCCTGCCAGGTCAACCAAATTGAGTTTCCCAACACGGATGTGGTTCTCCCCATCTGGACCCAACTCACTACACTCAATAGTGATAACAAATATGGCATGGGAACGGGAACTATGCTCATTCATGTTGGTTGAGCCAACTGAACGGTTCTGGTTCCCTACATTCATAACATGCTCGATCTCCCTGACACTTTTAGTGACAAATGAAGAAAGGTCTTTGACATAAACACCCGTGTCAGGTCTCTCTTTCAGCTCCAGGCGACGAGATTGGTCCTTGGCTAACAGGTCCCTGATCTCTTCTTGGTAGATCTCCAGGTACGATGCCCTGACCAGATACTGCTGGTTCTGTGATCTTGAGATGTGTGTGAAAATGTGCTCAAAGGAGTTGGGAATGACTCCTCTTTTTTCTGGGTCATTGCGTACCCCTTCCATTGTGTAAGTCTTCCCTGTACCTGTCTGTCCATAAGCAAAGATGGTGCCATTGAAGCCCAGCAATACTGAGTCCACCAATGGCCTGAATGTCTCATCATAGAGGTCAACCTGCTTCGAGTTCCAGTCGTAGACTGAATCAAAAGTGAAAACTTTGGGGTGTTCATGAGTGAACCCACTTCTCGGATTACGTACTACAATCTGGCCAAGCTTTACATCCATAGAGACCACTCTCTCAAAGTTTGAAGCACGCTCTTTGTCATTCATGGGGCGACACCGCACCACAACTTTCACGGACTCTGAGCTCTTGCTTCTGGACATGATTGTGCCTACTTGCACCTTGCTGGCATCGATTTATTATCTTGTAGTATTACTTCACAGTGACATTGTCAGCATCAGAACCTGCGATAAGAAGAGAAAATGCTTGAATGCTGCTGTCTTAACAGATAATGTACCTTCAAACAAGTTCTGCAAGTAGCCTGAAAAGCAGTTGACTACACACAAACAACCTTGTGCTTTAAAAAAGTGTTGCTAAATCCCTCCTACTGAAAACCTATATGCTTACATACTGCTTAGTGTTCCTTTTTTTCTGCCATTTTACTGCATGCATGGCCTATTTGGAGGATGACCTGAAAGCATAAATGCACCGTTCAGAAATACTCAGGGAAAGATTTGTGTAGTGGGATCAACAAATATGTGAATGGCTTTATTATTATTATTATTATTATTATTATTAGGAACACCTGTACACCTACTCATTCATGCAATTATTTAATCAGCCAATCATGTAGCAGCAGCGCAATACATAAAATCATGCAGATACGGGCCAGCAGCTTTGGATAATGTTCACATCCGCCATCAGAATGGGGAATAAATGTGATCTCAGTGATTTTGACCGTGGCATGATTGTTGGTGCCAGGTGGGCTGGATTGAGTATTTTTTATAACTGCTGATTTCCTGAGATTTTCATGCACAACAGTCTATAAAGTTTCTAATCTAGTCTCTAATAATCTTTTAATAGCTAAGATTCTGGAAAGTGTGACATCCTTGTACTGTTGGACTTAAGCACTGATTTTGACACCATTGACCACTATATCTTCCTAAATAGATTAAAATATGAGGTCAGCATCCATGATGCTACACGAGACTGTTTTTTTGTCATATCTTAAAAATAGGGGGTTTTTTTGGTGGAAAATTAGAGCGTTCAACTGTTGACCATAGTCCCCAACACTTATGGAGTGCCTCAAGGCTCCGTTCTTGGTTCGCCTTTATACTTGCACCCTCTTTGCTCCATTCTTGAGTGTCAAGAGGTTTCCTACTCTTCTTTTAGACTGTCTAAGGCAGTTCTGCAGACAGAAGACGAGAAAGGTCAAAGGAGAATGGACAGACTGGTTCGAGGTGACAAAGGCTACAGTAACTCAGATAACCACTCTGTACGATTGTGGTGAGCAGAAAAGCTTCTCAGAATGCACAACACATCAGACCTTGAGGTGGATGCGCTACAACAGCAGAAGACCACGTCGAGATACACTCCTGTCAGCCAAGGACAGAAAGCTGAGGCTGCAGTGGGCACAGGCTCACCAAAACTGGACAGTAGAAGACTAGAAAAACATAGCCTGGTGATGAATCTCGATTTCTGCTGAGGCACACAGATGGCAGGGTCAGAATTTGGTGCCAACAGCATGAATCCATGGACCCAATCTGCCTTGTGTCAACAGTCCAGGCTAGTGGAGGTGGTGTAATGGTGGTAAAATTATGGAAAACGGAGTGTACAATGCTCCAATCAACTACTAATCGACTCCTTATCAAACAATAACCAATACTGTTGATATTTGTACTACAGCCTGCATGTAAAATAATTCAAATAAAAAAAAAAAGCTAGTTTACTGTAAGAACATCCAACTTTGCCCAGTTTGAGAACATAACTAACCCTTAAGACAGCCACAAGAGACACAACAACATCTACAATATTAGCTAATGAACATGTCAAACACCTTGTAAGAGAACGTAAATATGCACAACAGTACTGTTGACAATCATTCTTTCAAGCTTAAACCAAATATAATAGATGGCCACGTTATCTAGAATTAATCTAATTTGTTTAGCACAAATTCTCTGGAACTGGTCATATTTGATAACCAAATGCTGCCTATGCTAACAAATAAGCGTGTTTAGGAACCTTAAAAGCTTATATGGACCTGGTGAGCTAGCTAGAGCAGCCTTTAGCTCGTGTGTAACATTTTATTAACGATATTCCTGGACTCACTGCGGTTGTCGTCATCTCTGGAGCGATGATAAATATCGGACAATCTGTACACTGCTTGAGCTAGCTAACAAAAGTGCATGCATAGCGGTTTTGCAAACGTAGGTAACTAACAATTCAGCTAGCTAATGCTAGCTGAATCAGGACACAGCTCCCGGTAACCTCCCTCTGTAACGGCCTAGCAACGGCAAACATTCACTAGTTTACGACCACAGCAGTTAGCCTAGCGAGCTAGCTCCACCTGCTAAACACAACAACAGCTTGTCGTATTGCTGTCACACTGTTTCCAATTAAATAACACGTTAACACGCAAATAAAGAAATTTACCTTGCTCGTACAGGCACACTCTCTCCGACAGCCATTTCTGCATGGTCCTGCACGAACGCCGTGATAGACTGAATGAGTGAGCTGTGTGTGTGTGTGTGTGTTTGTTGCAAGGGATACAGTGCGTTTGGATTAGTTATGTATCGTTCGCAAGTGAGTCGGCTCTTTGAATCGACTCCATTAGGTGTACGTTGAGAGCCGACTTGCTTGCTGAAGATGTAATTTGTAATCAAATGTGTTAAACTTTTTGATCTGTTCGGGCTAAAATTAACCGCATTTTTTACTTTTATCATGCAAAATGTATTAACCATATTTCTGTAATAACCCTTTTTACTTTAAGAGGACGGGTCTGCGAGTGTTGTCTAATTTCCACAATTTGGCGTCTCCTGGCTGGGCTGCACGAGTCTTTTCAGCTTATCTGGACAACAAGTAAACCGGAGGACGCTCGTAAAAAAAAAAGTTTCATCCTGAAGACCGTATTGACACGCAGACGGTTTGGCCTTTATTGTGCAGAGCGAAAGGCCGATGCAGCCTTACCACTGACTGGTAGGAATCATCGAGGAATTAGAATTTTATTTTTAAGTCATAGTGTATTGCTGTCTGTATAGAAGGGAGTCAGTGATATAAGAAATGCGTGTATTACATTGAGAGTATTACATGGAGCGATTTCTTATAAGAAGTTCCAGGAACTTCGCCTCTGCGACGGCAGAGATATTGGTGTTTCTT
>JANDJT010000050.1:13183820-13197157 GCA_024331685.1 Stegophilus panzeri
CTGCATCTATGGTCCCAAAACTCAAAAGAAAATAATCACTCCTTCTTTACAGCTTTCAGACCTCCAAGCACGAGCTATGGTGGAGGAAAATGCTGTGTGGCGCAAAGCAGGCTGCCTGGTTGTTGACGGAGTTTGGCGGTGCCCCCAGGACTGTCCTTGTCTTCAAAGTTGACGCATGGCAGGGACCATGCGTCAAAAGGAGCAATGATGGCTGCGATAAAGCACTGGTTTCTCTAATTACTCTATAAAAAAATAAAAAATAAAAAAAAAATTTGTTACGGTGTTTGCGCAACTCATAACGTGAGTTGAGGTTTGAAGGTAGAGAAGGCCATGTCCCTACGTCCAAATAGGACTCAGACGCGGTAGTGATAATGATAATCTTCAGTGATAATGGCACACCTTTTGTGAGCCATGCCCGTAAGTAGGTGGGTGAATATTTGGGTATTGACTTAAAGCAACACTGTGCATATCATCCAGCTAGTGATGGGGCGGTAGAGAGAGAAAATGGGACACTAAAAAACAGACTGAACAAATGCTGTTCTGAAATCTTAGGATGGGCTTAGCCCCTTTGGGACACTGTTTGGGAGACCTCCACACACAGGAATTGGACCTGTGACAGCTCCTCTTCCTGACGCTGCAGCATGTAATGATGCAATGTTAAATTACTGTGTAACCCTGTCCTCTGCGCTGCACTCTATCCACAAGCAGGTAAAGGTAGCGCTTCCAGCTCCAGCCACGGGCCCGCTGCATAATCTGAAGCCCGGAGAGTGGATCGTGATCAAGGACTTCCGCAGGATCAGGTGGAACAAGCCACTGTGGTCGGGGCCATTCTAGATCCTTTTCATCACTCACTCCGTGGTAAAGGTCAGCCAGAGAGCCACGTTGATGCACGCCAGCCACCGCAGGAGAGTGCCAGAGCCAAGCATTGAGCTGGAGAGGACGGGACTGCAATAGGAGAACTAGACCGTAATTCTCCATCAGGAGGCCTCTAGGAGAACTTATGCTCACAAGCAATGATCTGCATATACACACCCACACACGAGACACACTACACCCCGATACATCAACACACCAATCCCACGCGACTCCACGATAGACGGTCTTAAGTGGTATCTAGTAGCCTGTGAAATCATGGACATGTAGTTTTTGGAGAAAATGTTGACGACATGGACACTGTACTCTTAGGGGGACTGAAATTCATTAGTGCATACTATATAGCCACGTGACCAGGACAGAGGTTAGATGACATGACTTTGCTACCTCACCTCTTACGCCCCAAAGCTCCCTGACCACAGACTACTGTTGCAGACTAGACACAAATCATTAGATGTCGACTTGCACATCCACTCATGCATACAAACCTATTCCTAATCGTGCACCCTTCTCCTGGTATAGGTGGTATCTGTTAGCAAGCCCTGTCACAGAAATAAACTCACAAATCACTGGGGCCGTTCCCAACAACACTCGGGGTCCGAGGGTAGATACTTAAGCTGGAAAGATAAACCAAAGCGCAATATAAGTTTATTGGGTAGAAGACGTAATGATCAATCATGCCAATCACATCATTGCAGCAGAAAGAGTGCATGACGCACACACTTTTACCTAAATTTGGTATTTAGCTGATTGTGGTGACTGGACTAAGTGCCTAAGGCAACATGATTTCTATAGGTCCCACATAAGACCATGAAGTTCTTTAGTAGACTATTGCTGTAGATTGGACGACAATTAGTAGTTAAAAGCCCGTATGCCAAGATATTGGCCGTCTCTGTAAACCGTTCTGTATCGCCTTTCGTCAGAAGAATCATTGCCAACAGTACGACCCACACGACGTCACACGTCCTCTCGTCACGCAGACACATAATGGTTATTCTATCATTGAACACATGCGGTCTGCGATACACAACCTTCCGCAGACTAGAGAGACGGGGTTTGATTGGCTGAACTCAGTACTTGGGGGATGGGGCTCATGGATATTAACCATCTGTTTACCAATAGGTGCAATGATTCTTCTTGCCTGGCTCATTTTGCCTTGTATTGTTTCTCTCGTTCGGAGCAGTCTCTCACGCTCGTTGAAATCACTAATGACCAAACGCTGATGTTGACAAAGACTGAGTATGATCCCTATGATGACCAACTTCACTTGTATCCTAAACCTGACTGGGTATCAGATTCTCCCAGCAACACTGATGATGACGACCCAATGATATCCATTTCACACCTATTGTAAATATTCCTTTGACCATGACGATTCTCATTTCACCCTAAATGAGCTTGCTTGACTACAGGATACCTTATATCCACAAAAACAGCCTTAGCGCCTTCATGATGAATTCAGTTGAACTGTGAAAGAATTCTGAAGTTGTGATGTATTCACAGGATAGTAATTTCTCTGTTAGTTTGTTATCATATTTTATAATGATAAAATGGGGGAAATTATTCATTTTTACTTTGTAATAATTTTGTTTCTGTTCATGTTCATCTGAGGATAACACCTAAGAAGGCCATGCCATGTCACTGAGATCAGTACAGAATGTTTATCTGCTTACAGAGACACAAACATGTTCTTCTGTTCAAGGTTCGTCTGCACATCTTCTAAGATCCTAAAACAAAGCCTGTTTGAACTGCCTCAAACTGCTTCTTAACGGTACACAGAAGTGTGTCATGCTCTGCATTTCATATATAGTAGTGGTTCAGCACAAGCGCTTTAGAGCGCTCTCATTATTCTATCCTGCTTTATTCTATTCTGTATTAACCATCTTTCTGTAATAAACCTTTTTACTTTAAGAGGATGAGTCTGCGAGTGTTGTCTAATTTCCATGACAGAGGATATTTCTTTTTTGCTGAGTTTGTGTAATGCCTTCAAACATTTAAATAGAATTTATAAAATGCAATGCTCTGCTATTTATTTAATTAGAGTACAATCTGTTAAGATAGAATAAAATTTTAAGAAAGAATTTTAGCTCTAGTTAGACAAGAAACAATCACTGGGAACAATATAAAAACCATGGGCAGAAAATGGAAATGAGATCCCTGAGGGTTGAAAGAGTCAGCTCTTATTGGTGAACCAAATAATCATTGAAAAGAGGCATCACTATTAGACCACAGCCCACAGGGGAGGAGGAAGGGGCAGGACAAAATTTAAATTTCCTCCATTTAAAAAATAAATAAATAAATAAATAAATAAATAAATAAAGCTCAAATAACAAATAGAATGTAACTGAATGGTGTAACACTGGGCAAATACAAAGTGATTTTTCAGTCTCCATATTGATACAAATGATATACTGATACAAATCTAACCTTTATCATGATCTTGAAACATCAAACTAGATCGTAATAACAGCTGGAGTTTTATTTGAGATATTCTATAACAGGGGTTCCCAAACTTCTCCAGGGCGAGGCCCCCCTTTGGCAAGATATCTTTAAAACACATTAAAAATACAGACTTCTGAATATATCCCCCTTTTTTTTTTTATTAATAATAACATCTTACATCTTTACATTACATTAGGAACTGAGTGTGTGTGTGTGTGGTTGTCAGAGTGAGAAAGCGAAAACATACTAGTTGGAGGGATGGGCACACCAAATTGTTGAGGCCCCCGGGCGCCCCCTGGCGGCCCCCAAGGGGACCGCAGCTCCCACTTTGAAAAGCACTGTTCTATAACACTTGGGTATTTTCTTAAGATTACTATTCATCTAACTCAGTTTGTTAATGCAGAATACAGGTATTTATTTCATTAATTCATTCTTCTTCAGTAAACGCTTTATCCTGATTAGTGTCATGGTGGACTTAGAGCTTATTCCAGGGACTGGTCACAAAGTTGGAATACACACTAGATGGGACACCAATCCAATGCAGGGCACCATGTATGCATACATTCTAGGGCAATTTAGTGTAGCCAATCTAGCTACTAACATATTTTGGGAGGTGGTAAGAAACCGGAGGACCCAAAGGAAACCCACACGGACACAGGAAGGACTTACACAAATACTCGGACAGAAACCCTGACATGTACAATAGTCTTTATAAGAACATGTATAAACCTTTTGACAACAGATTTATTCTCTCCATAAGTAAATTCAATGCTGGTAGCGGTTCAAATTAAAAGTACAACATATTCTCTAACAGCTCTACAAAAATTATACATCTAGAGTATATATGCTCCCACTTGAAGTAACACCCTTGCATCCCTTTCTTGTAGTGTGCAGGTTCGTTATTAAGCACAAACCAACTGACTAATCTGGGCTCCTCACTCCACTATAATTAGCATCCAGAGGATACTGCCCCTGCGGGGGATCGCTTTCAAATAAGACACAACTATTACACACCAACTGTCAGCTAGCTTCTAGTTCATAGAATTATATATCCTATTGTATTTTAGTGTTTATATGAACATAACACACATGCATGCATCAGCATTTGTGAATACTATGTGTGTGTACTGTTTTTCAATATGGGTATGTTCAAGCATGGAATGTTTTAATCTGAAAAATACTTCTGTATGGAGTTTTAAGACTGAAATTTGTGCCTTCGACACTATACAAAAAACCTATCTGAGCCTCACTCTTCTGTAAACTATTCACCTGAGATCACTTAAAGAAAAGAAAAAGAAGAAAAAAAAAAAGTCAGCTTTCACTGTTATGCACACTTCAGTGCAAGACGGTCTCTAAAGTTCATCTTTTCTTTCCTTTTTGATAGGGAAGTCCATGCCAAAGAAGGAGGAGGACCTGCCATGGATATCTCTTTCCCGCTTAACAAAGGCTGAGAAGGATGAGACACAGTTGCCTATAAAGTGGTCAGATTGGCCCAAAATGTACAGGTCAAGCTGAGCCACATCTGGATCAACACTGACCACCTTTATCTGCATAAAGAGAAAGTAAAAATCACGTTGTGGACAGGATAAAAGAAAAAGAATTACATTAAACCATAATTACTTGTAAACCAGTCGACGACAATCTCAAGCTACATAGATCAATAAAATAGGTCTACAATAAAAACATTTTTGAAATCCTAATTAAATTATCTTGATAAGAGAAAAAAAAAACAAAAAAAACCTAATAACCTAATCCCCAAGGTATCATGTCTGCTGTTCATCAGCTTTGTACCACAGTGCTGATGAATTCTTGATTCTGATTGGTCCGAGTGTGTTCATCATGAGCATGCCTCAGATAGTAGTTCTGGTTGCAAGGCAAATCAGGTTTATATTGGTGTGCTTATTCTAACATTTTTTAATAGTAAGAAGATACACACAGAGCTGTACAAATGCATGCAATTGTTGACATAGTGAAGCCTTCTGTACAGATATGTTCTCCAATGTCAACACTTTATAAAAGTAAAGGGTTAAATATGTTGCTTTTCCAACACTGGAAAGTCTTCTTTGCAGTTTTTGGTTTCTCAGTAACATATCAAGCTGCATTAGCTGTTTTATTAACTTAAATAAAAGAGAGGATGGTAAGGGAATGACTGCTTAACTGTTACAAACATAAGTGACAACGTGAACTAACTTGTTTCATGGATGTTCCGTAACTAACTAAATAAAACACATGATGCACATTTCTTTAATAAATAAAAAATTGTTAGCATTGGCAAGTTGCTATTGAGCAAGAGGAATAATATACTTTGGGACATGTTGTTATTGGAAAATCATCAACTTGGTAATGTATAACACCAGCCCGCTGCTGATTATTTTCCTGTAACAGTACACGCTGTAATGTTTAATTCTTTGCATGAGAACTGTGATACCAAATTCTCATATCAAACACCTAACAAAAGAATAACTACTCCAAATTTTATAAGAGCTTTTGAAAGTAGGGAGGCAAACTACCTGGAGAGGTTAAAAGTGTGCTTTAAACATCAAATACTAGCTTAATTTGTTGCGACCTACTGACATTTTACCAATGAATGAGCAAATAACATTCTCTTCACTTCTTAGACTAGTAAGCTGATTTGGAGGTCAAGTCACCTTTCCTTTGAAGAGTTTCTCAATGTCAGAGCTGTGAGACTCTGAGTCAGTGGCAATGTAGACAGACTGAGCTTTGATCTTTTTCACCCACAGCTTGACAGCCCGCAGGATTTCCTTCAGGTCAGGCAGACACATGGTCAACGTGAGCGGTAGTGCTGTCTGTCTGTCATAACCCACACACTGCGGTGAGGCCATAAAGTGGGGACCAGCATCACCTGTCTCCAGCAGCTTGCAGGCATTTTGCTAGAGAAGGTGAGGAAATGAATGAGAGAAAAAGAAAGCGCTGGTGGTAAAGTATAGAGTCTGGCCTATAGGATTCCAAAGTCTTGTTTTACCATTGTCCTACATCAAACAACAAAGCAAAAGGTGACCATTCAATTCCCATGCAAGTTGGTAATATGATTGAGGTGACTGCAAGTAGAGTTATTTGCAGTTCTAGCTACAACCAGTTCTTATTGGTATATTTAAAAATTGTAAAACTGGTGACAACAATAGCAGTTAGGGTTATACCAGTTTGATTCTGTATATTGGTCCTGGGGCAGATATTTGCTGAAGTGTTGGATTTTTTTTATGCAGTGAATGCATTTCATTTTGATAGACATTATACAGATCTTATTTGTGAACACAGCACATAACAGACATAGCAGACTGAGCTCAATTGCTAGGAATATGTCAGCATCAGATATCAGTCAATACCAAGAGAGTATCATGTTAAAAATGGATAAGACAAGAGACAAATGTGGAGCAAAATCCACGGGATTCATAAAAAGATTACACAAATCTGAGCACTAAACTGATTGACTAATTTGAAAAACTATTCTGAATATATTCACAGGTACACAAAGAAATACAAATCTTAACACTTAACACTGAGAGACACAAATACAGCAATATTGCAACTTTAGGCAACCATGTGCTTGCATAAACAAGCACACAGCACTTACCCAGTCTGATCCAATTCGGAGGTGAATCCCTACATAAGGTCTGGAAAGCAGCATGCTGATGTGCTTCTCCCCATCCTGCACCATCTTCTCAGTCCACACAACATAGCGCTGTAGACCCACATGCTCCTCAAACACAGGGAAGTGGGCTGGAGCTCCAGGAAGAGCCAGCACAGGGTGCTCCGTTGGGGGAAACCTGAGGTAATGGATTTATCTGCATTTCTGTGATTGCTCGCTAAATGAAAGACTTTTGTGAGCAGTCACTCTAGCTGAAGTCGGGTAATGAAATCACGAAACCTTCAGCCTCAGCACTTTCATACCTTTTAATCCAATGTGGAATGTAGTAGGAGCTGAAATACAGGCCACCAAACGGGACAGAACGGTCAAATTCAACTCCAAGGTGGTCCCAGAATGGACCAAATGGATTCCCATCCTGTATATAAAATGAGTAATTATCCTAAAAGGCCAGTAGAGGGCAGGGCTTCATTATTGATGCTAAGAAAGCTACTTAATTTTAATGACCATCTTTTATTAAACCACCAAATAAAACAACCGAATAGCAATTCATATATCTTTAATGCTGAAAGTTCTTCATATTTCTCTCAGTCTGTGTCTAATCTGGGAGTCTTTCCAAACAAAGAAAACAGGGATACTATCTTGAAATTACATCTGGACAAAATGGCAAAAACATTGTATAAAATTAACATATTGATCATAATATTGTTACCATTGCTGTCAATATAATTATGCATATATTGCAATCCATGTCATTGTTCTTTGTCAAGATACAGGTAGGAACATACAGCCCACAGAGTCACTCAAAGTCTTTTCTGAGTACTGGCTATCACCTTAATTAGCTTGATTTCATTCAAGTCAATGTCTAATACTACCAAAGATGTGGTAAAGACTTAATGGAAGCAACGGTATTCAATCTAAGGCTTTTATAACATGCACTGCAACATATTCCCACCAAAACCCGCCACACCTTCATAGGGCAGCTCATCTTATCTAAACTCCGCTGGACGGCTGACTCGAAACAGTAAGCAGCTCTCTGGCCTGGTGGCCAGTGTGTAGGAGCAAGATGGTCCATGAAGTTCTCCAGACTCACCACACGGTGGTACTGCTTCAGCACCTCCACTTGGAAATATTCACTGTAGGGAACATGCACCTGTTACAGGGGAGCAGAAAGCAAACTGAATACACAGCAAAACAGTGTTTCTCCACTGGACAGATCTATAAGGGTGCCCCAGAACCTGGACTGATTTACTCCAAGCAATTAAACTAACAATGCACAAATTTATAGCGTATACTCTAATCACCTTCCCATGAAGTAAATTCCTTAAGATGAGAGTGATAAAAATGAGCATTCTCGTGATAAGCCTTTAATACAATGAATCAAAGAAACAACCCTTTGTATCCAAAGCTCACATTCATGTTATGAGCCCAAATGACTGGTTAAAATAATTAACTCTTTAAGGAGTTTGAAGTCGTGCTTGGTAGTTTGTAGGTAAAATATGGGCAAAGACAAGACGCATGATATGGAGCTATGTTTGTAGGAAAGGGTCACTGTCTTGTGATGAGTAGAGGTAGTTGGGTTTTGTTTGTTGGGTTTTTTTTTTTTGCTTCGCACTGGACACTTGTTTGGTGTTTGTTTCGTTTAAGATGTCGGTTAGGATTTCCCCAATATGATCCCACATCGTTTGATCTAATTAATGTGAGTTATTTAATACTAATAAACTGCAGAGTCTTCTCTATATGAGCCGTATGAATGAACGGCACGAGAGAAAGACACTTACGTTAGTGTACGGAGGCGCGTGATGCCGATAAACGATCCACGGCGGAACCGCTAAAGTCCGGTTCAGCATTTTGGCAAAAGCCAGCGAGCCAAGCAAATGATCCGCCTGGTTTCCAAACCGACCTGAGATAAAAGACAAACAGTGCAACGTTATCGCTGAGTTACATCATCTATTTACGATTCTGAGAAAAGATGACGACGGTTTAATTAAACAAAATCGCGTCAGTGTTATCCGTTTACGTTTAGCATTATTCCTGTTGATACAAACACCTTTCTGTAAAGGTGCAAAATGAACAATTACCCATGCAGGGGCAGTAAAGAATGTATCCGTTTTCATCCCACGTCAGGTCAGTAGCGTCAATAAATGTAATACGAGAAAGAATCGTTGCGTGTATCCAACTCAGATACAAAAGTTTTAATTGATTTGGTTTCGCCGCCATTGTGAATCGCCTACTGTCCCATAATGCACTGCGAAGAACGGCGAGCATGTTTAACCCTTGACATGCTGCAGAACTGCAACACTGAAGTGACAGAGTAAATTAACTATCAAATGGCTTCTCTGCTGAACAAGTAATGCAGTATCTAGAACAGGGGTGTCAAACTCATTTTAATTCAGGGGCCACATACAGCCGAATTAGATGTCAAGTGGGCCGGGCCAGTAAAATCATAGCATAATTACCTATAAATAACAATAAGTCCATGTTTTTCTCTTAGTTTTCGTGCAAAGAAGTACAAGTACATTAGGAAAATCTTCATACTTAATGAAATATCCTTTTACAAAACATATCATGAACAACCTCAGATTTCTTAAGACAAACATGTGCAATTTGCTTCTGATTATCATTTACATGTGTGCATTACAACTGGTCACAGTGTTTGTACAAATGCAAAAAAGTTTAAGTCACAGGTATTTGGAACTGAAAAATATAGTTTTGCTTGAATTATGGCATTGCATGAACAATAGGATTCCACCAAACCAAACTCTTTTGTAGTGAAGCTGTTGACTAACATTAAATTGCACATTTTTTAACTATTACTACAGCAAGGATTCATTTTCACAGAACTGTATTCTTTAAGTGCAGTCAGTGTCTGAAGCAGCATTTTAAAGGAGTTAGTCATGTCTAGACTACTTTGTTTTTGCTCCTGAAACTTGGCATCTTTTGGTCCTTTGTCAAAAAAGGAGAAAAGAAGTATCCACTTTTCTCCTTTTTGACAAAGACATTTTGGCTAATGAGAGTGTGGGGGTGAGTAGAAAATAGGTTAGACTACATCGTAACAACAAACGGCAGAAGGCGCATTGCTACCATCTGCTGTTCGGTCTGAGTTCCAGAATTGTGCCGCATCTTCTACTCTGACTAAAACGGTGCGCCCCTAGCGGATAATTTAGGAATAGCATTTTATTAAAAATTTCTAGTTCGTGTGTTTTATGCACTTTCATGATTATTAAATATTTCACAGGTTTCTTTCTTTTTTTTTTTTTTTTAAACAATCTGCATCTCAGGTGAATCCCATGTGGGGCCATGAGCCTTATGCGTCATCTGCATGTTTGTTATTTTTCTTAAAACTTTTTATGTTTAAAATGTCTCTATGGTGATAAATGCATTCCCTCAAATTATTTAAAACCAAAACACAGCATCGAGTTTCTGCTTCAACATCATCTTTATCAACTCTACACAAAGTATACGAAGAAAGTTGGGGTGAAGACAACGATTGATTTCGGAAGATTTGTGCCAGAAGAACTGGACTCTGTGAAGAACTGAAATCACCTGTGCTGCGGGGCTGCTCATGCTCTCTGCCGGTGCAGGTTACAGTGTTTACCGCTGCTTGTGGAGAGGAAGCACTCCTCCTGACCACACTCAGCCTCCTCACGGTAGGAGGAGCTTCATTCAGTCATGTGACTTTACTGCCTCACTGCTTTTACAATAAATCATGTTCAAGTCTCAGTGTTACAGTCTCATGTTGTGTCACGTACAAACCATATCGTCTGTTGCTGTGAATTAGTCTAATACTAGTTACCATGCTAGAGGACTTGGCTACTGCTTTCATTTACACAATAAAGTCCTTCACTGAGTTGATTAGCTTGGTTTAATGATTGATTTTATTTCCACAGTATAATATTTACCCCATTAGAAGGTCACTTTAACAACCCTGGCTACTGGTTTTACACTAAATCATGATTAGCCTAGTGATTAGCCAGCTAGCGGTCTAACGAACTCTGTTACAGCTGTATGTTATCTCCCTGGAGAACTTAGCTAATTATTTCATTTACACAATATCATGGTGAATATAAAGTTAGTTAACTTGTTGAATTTGGTTAAAGGTTTTAATAATTCCACAATATAATATTTATATAGATTTGGGTGATGGACAGGAGGTTTTAGAGAGTTTAATCATGTCACCTGTACACTCTTTCTCTCTCTCTCTCTCTCTCTCTCTCTCTCTCTCTCTCTCTCTCTCTCTCTCGTTCAGACGTGTTTTCATTTAACATTAGTAAATTAAATGTGTTTTTAATTAGAAAAAATGCTACTTGCCAACATCAGAGTATCATCTGGTCTAACATTAGCTATGCTGCTAACAAACCTGGCTACTTAGCTTGGCAGCTAAGATTAAGATAAATATTATATTGAGCAGAGTTAAACATTAAAATTAGTAGCTGGTAAAATCTTCTCCTTTCCTATTAATGCTTGGACATGAATTATACAATTTAATAGTCAGCTGAATGCTGGTGCACTTGAAAACATGGATACCCATTTTAAGGTCTCAATACAGTACAATATTAATCATACTCTTGTAACTTTTGTTACTAAATAAACTTGGTCATATTAGTTTTAAATATACAAATGAATGTCACATAAAGCTAATTCATTGAAGAGCCTGAGAATGTGCTGGGAGAGAGTGTAGATACTCCCTCTGTTCTCCAGGTACGTGTCAGTTAAAAAGTTATATTTAACTCCATTTGAAACCTGTAGACTGCTTCTATCTAAGTGTTTGTGTGTGTATGTGTGTGTGTGTATATGTGTGTGTGGGGCGGGGGGGGATTCTGTGTGTCTGTGTGTCTGTGTGTGTTTGTGTTAGGGTCGTTGAGCGAAACCTCCAGTTGCTGCCCACTGAACCCCACGATGTACCTTCAGCTGTCATTCTGGTAACCAAATATTTCATTTATTTACTAAAGCAGATCACCGAAATGTCCAAGCGACAGAACGTTAGATGTGTTAGTATGAAACTGCTGTGATAAGAGCACTTCTGATCTTCGTGCTCTACTTTTCACAGCCTCTCAGTGCTGGTGAGCTGAGCAGCGCCTGGTACAATATTCAGTTCCTCTCTTCAGACTCCTTCATCTCCCAGTCTGGGGTATTCTACAGTCCTGCAGCTGAGATACTCACACACCCTCTTCTTTACAAGCTCTAATGTTTGGTTTTGTTTTTTCTATTTCTATTCAGTGGACATTAGGAGATACTTCCTCGACATGATAAGGGGTCCAGAGCGTCAGTTCTGCTGGTTTAAAACCACCCAAACCTGTTACTCAGATCAGGAGGTAATCACAGTCTTTATTACTCTGATGGAGAGAATTGATTATTAGATGAACACTTTTGTGAAATAGATCTTGAGTTTTTGTAACTGTTATTTGCAGGGATTCTCTTATCATGTCAACACCGAGGATTGTTTCACTGGCATACAGGTACGGTATTATTTATTGTACCACCACAAAACTTTTGTTAATTCCAGTGACTAACTGTGTTCACTTTAAATTGTTCTCTTCAGTGTGTATCTGGGAGGGTTACAGAATTCATTTCCTGTAACCGCATGGAGACTGTCACCGTGCCACTTGAGGACCATGTGGTAAATTTATTACACTTTCACGATGTGTATATGGAGATAGAAACTTATGGAATTTTGTCCGTTGTACATTTATTTGTCTGCAGTGTCGATATTTGTTTTTGTTTTTGTCTTTTTAAATTAACAGCAACCCTTGAAAAAGGTGACCTGCACGTACTTGTTTGTAGGAGCAGATGGTCAGGTGGACACCTCCACTTGGGTTCAGGATCATGATGATAACTCTCCCTACAGCGATTCAGAGAGTGAACTAGACTCTGAGGTAATTCTGTGTTTCAGACCTGATGTGTATCTACATACACTGCTATTCCCCTGAATGAGCGGCAGTAAAATTTAGTATGGGAGTTTTAATTACTCATTGCTAATGTGGCT
The DNA here is from genome assembly GCA_024331685.1 of Stegophilus panzeri. Taxonomy (NCBI): domain Eukaryota; kingdom Metazoa; phylum Chordata; class Actinopteri; order Siluriformes; family Trichomycteridae; genus Stegophilus; species Stegophilus panzeri. Next base: position 13,196,726 of record JANDJT010000050.1, read on the forward strand.
TACAGGAGAAAGAGGAGGGCCTTAACTTTTTGGAGTTGGAGGTGCCCTTTATTAGGTATGATCCTTTTTACTGTTTAATGGTGTAATGGTGTAATGTGTGTTTAAGGCACACTAAGTATTTACTTGTTTTTAGCTACCATCTATCAGAGAGAGGGGTTACTGATATCGGCCTGAACCTGTGTGCTCTCCTTAAAACGTTCTCTGTAAGTAAAACCGTTGTTGAGCTGCTGTTATTGTGCAGGTAAATTACACTCTGCTTTAACCTATATTGTGTGCTGTCTTATATTCAGACTCTGCTTGCCAGCATCCACAACCAGAACTTCCTGTTTGTGATGGGAAAGAAGATCGTGATGCGTCTGGCAGCAGCTAACAACCAGGTGACTTCAGAATGATGATAGAGTGTTTTATTTTTGTGCAAAATACTTTCAGCTA
>JANDJT010000050.1:13197257-13213241 GCA_024331685.1 Stegophilus panzeri
GCATGAACAATAGGATTCCACCAAACCAAACTCTTTTGTAGTGAAGCTGTTGACTAACATTAAATTGCACATTTTTTTTAACTATTCAGCAAGGATTCATTTTCACAGAACTGTATTCTTTAAGTGCAATCAGTGTCTGAAGTAGCATTTTAAAGGAGTTAGTCATGTCTAGACTACTTTGTTTTTGCTCCTGAAACTTGGCATCTTTTAGTCTGCACAAGTGCATCAATATCATGCGTCATGTCCTAAATAGCAGCCAATCTCAGAATGTCATTTAACTGCTTGTTTGTGAGCCTTGAACAGCAGAAGTCGCATTGCTACCATCTGCTGTTCGGTCTGAGTCTCAGATTTGTGCTGCGTTTTCTACACTGACTAAAACAGTGCGCCCCTAGCGGATAATTTAGGAATAGCATTTTATATATATATATAAAAAAATTCTAGTTCGTGTCTTTTATGCATTTTTTCACTTTCAAAATTCATCCTGCGGGCGGGATTGAACCCCCTAGCGGACCGGTTTTGGCCTGTGGGCCGTACGTCTGACACCCCTAATCTAGAACGTAGGAGCTTTTTTTTTATAGTCTATGGTGCACTTATATAGGAAGCGGAAAGGTTTGTAAGTTATACAAGTGCAATAACAACACAGAGTTTACTTCTGTAGACAGTCTATGTGGATTTGTTAAAATCACATATTCTGTTGACATATTTCAGAATTGGGTCAGAATGTCTGTATAATTATCTCTTATGCTAATGAGCATGTGTACATTTTCATTTATTCATTTGGCAGGCACTTTAGTCCTTTCTTTACCCTAACTTACCATTCAGTGGATCAGATCAAGTTTAAGGGCCTCACTCAAGGACCCAGTAGTAACAGTTCGGTATTTCTGGGATTTGAACTCACAACCTTCCATTCAGTAGTTCAGCGCAGAGCCACCACCACCCATGTAGTCAATAAGGGTTGTACAAATACATTGTCAAATATTTTGCATCGTTATATAGGTAAAAGCTTGTCTTCCAGAAAACAATATTCTTAAATTGGGAAATTCTCTACTGTGGGTTTGGTCCTGAGGTTATTGTCTGTGCAGAGTTTTGCGTGTTCTCCCTGTGTTTGCGTGGGTTGCCCTCCATGGTCTCTGGTTTCCTCACACTATCCAAAACATACTAGTAGGTGGATTGGCTGCACTTAGTTGCCCATAGCTGTTTGTGTGTGTGTGTGTGTGTGTGTGTGTGTGTGTGTGTGTGTGTGTGTGTGTGATTGACCGGCATCCCATTTCTCGGTGGATACTCCAACCTTGCGTGTTGTCGGTATTGACTTTGGATTCACTCCAACCCTGACCAGAACAAAGAGCTTACTGGAGATGAAAGAATAAATTAATTGTCTATTGACAGTTATATTAATTTAATGTCAAACTACAGTCCTAAAAGGCCACAGCATTTCGTATCACATCTTATTCAATCCCTTATTTAAATGTGGCTCGGAAAAATACAAACCTTTCTTCCAGGACCTAAAAAGTTTAATCTGTTAGAGAAATTAGGAGATTTTTACTTAAATTCAGATTATGTTATGGTGTACAGAACAGAAAAAAAATGCTGTTGATTATTTGCCTTTTTTCCATAGGTTTATAAATTTTTTGGCTGTCAGTGACAGTTTATTTGCTTATGAATTTTGTTAGCAACTGTCACAGTCACAGAACCAAAACAAAGCTGAGTAATTCCTGTCATGTGCTGCTGATGTTTCACCAAATCTTGCATGTATACCTTAATAGGTAGTAATTCTAAACATCATGGTTCATTTAATAGTTTGGGAAGTTCATTGTGAACATAGGTTGTTCATACATGCTGAATTTTTTTTTTCACAGATTGGAAAAAGACCAGGCAATGTTTTTTTTGTTTTTTTTTTTTACTTCAAGTCAAGTCAAGTGGTTTTTACTGTCATTCTCCCATATAGCTTGTATACGTTAGAACAAAATGTCATTTCCCCAGAAACATGGTGCAACACATAACAATACAGTGGCACAGGACACAGGTAAATAAATACACAGGACAGTGCATGTTAACTAGACAGGACAACTAGTTCACTTGATGTGCAGTACACTCAGGTCCTACTGAAGTCAAGAATCATCTCTTTGGTTTTATCAACAGTGAGTAATGGATTGTTGTCTCTACGCCATTCTGCAAGCTGCTTCACCTCCTTCCTCTATGCTGACTCGTCATTTTTGCTTATGAGACCCACAAGTGTACGATCATCAGCAAACTTGATGATGTGATTTGAATTGTAGTTTGCTCCACAGGCGTAAGTCAGCACTGTAAACAGGTATGGACTGAGCACACAGCCCTGGGTATTGCCGGTGTTCAGTGTGGTGGTGCTGGAGGTGGTGTTGCCGATCCTGACAAACTGAAAAAATCCATGATCCAGTTGCTGTGGAGGTGGCCAAGCCCAGTAGGCTCAGCTTTTCATTGACTTGGTATGGGATGATTGTGTTGAATGTTGAACTGAAGTCTATGAACAGCATCCTCACATAATTGTTCAAGTGGGTCAAAGACAAGTGGATAACAGCAGATATGGCATCATCTGTTGAGCAATTAGGACAGTGGGCAACTGGAATGGGTCCAGTGTGTTGGGAAGACTGCTCTTTATATGTTTCATGACTAGTCAATCAAAGCACTTCACAGTGATAGGTGTTAGTGCAATGGGCTGGTAGTCATTGAGGTAGGTCACGGACGATTTCTTTAGCACATGGATGATGGTGGTCATCTAGAAGCACACAGGGATGGCTGCTTGGCTGAGGGAGTTGTTGAAGATGTCTGTTAGGACATCTGCAAGTTGATCGGCGCATTCCCTCAGCACCTGGAGAGGTATGTTGTCATGACCAGCAGCTTTCCATGTGTTAATTCGGAACAGAGTTTTACTGAAGTCTACTATGGACAGATGGACAGAGTACTTGGTCGGTGGAAGTTGGGATGGTCTTCCCTGCAATGAGTAGAAATCATTCACTGCATCTGGGAGCAGGGCATCACCATCACAGACAAGTGGTGTAGCTTTGTAGTCTGTGATGGCCTGAATGCTTGCCACATATGCATTGTGTCCTTGGTGTTTAGGAAGTGACTGTGGATTCTTTCTGCATAGTTGCTCTTTGCCTCTCTGGTAGCCCAGGACAGATGTGTGGTTTGGGCACATGTGGTGATAGTCTTGAAGGAAGGCACATCATCTATGCACTTGCTTATGTAGCCAGTCACTGATGCTGTGTATTCCTCCAAGTCTTTGGTGTTGTGGTGTGTAGCAGCCTCTCTGAACATATTCCCACCTATGTGCTCACAACAGTCCTGAAGTGCGAAGATGGCCCCCTAAGACCAGTTTTTCACTTTTTTCAGAACAGGTTTTGCATGTTTCAAGAGTTGTCTGTATGCTGGGATTAGCATAAGAGAGATGTGGTCCGAGCAGCATAGGTGGGGTGGGATGCAGCCTTGTAAACACCATGAATGTTGGTGTAAACAAGGTCTAAAGTGCTTGTACCATGGACATTACATGTCGCGAAATCAACATGCTGGTGGAATTTTGGCGACACTGATTTCAGATTTGTGTGGTTAAAGTCTCCAAATGACAATGACAATCTGCCTGGGTGCACTGTCTGTAGGTTAGCGCTTCCCTTGAGTTAGTGCCAGGTGGAATGTATACCACAACAATGAGCACAGTGGTAAACTCTCTGAGCAGGTACTATGGCCGGCATTTCACAGTCATAAACTCCACCAGTGATGAATAAGTTATTGCAGACTTCCTGTCAAACCAGTCTGGCTATTCTCCTCTAACCTCTCTCATCAATAAGGCATTTCTGCTCACAGAACCACTGCTCACTTGATGTTTTTTTTTTTTTGCACACGATTCTGTGTAAACTCTAGTGACTCTTGTGTGTGAAAATCTCAGGAGATCAGTAGATTCTGAAATACTCAAACCAGTCCATCTGGCACCAACAACCATGCTACAGTCAAAGTCAGTGAGATCACATTTTTTTTTCACTTCAACCCCACTGAACACGATTGGGATGATCTGGAATGCCGACTGCACAACAGGCCTCCTCGCCTGATATCAGACCTCAGTGATGCTCTTGTGGCTGAATGGGCACAAATCCCCACAGCTACAATCCAAAATCTAGTGGAAAGCCTTCACAGAAAAGTGGAGGTTATTATAACAGCAAAGGGGAAGTAAGTCTGGAATGGGATTTTCAAAAAGCACAAATGGGTATGATGGTCTTGTGTCCACAAACCTTTGGCCATATAGTATATATCCAGTGCATATATCCATGTCAAATTTTATAGATAATGTCTATTGACTTTGTACTTAGAAATAAACAAAAAAGTATATATTCATGAGCATAAACTAAGATATGTTTAAAAAACAAAATTGACAGGGAAAATGTATTCAGATGTCACAGATTACAAATATTAGTACTTCAAAGTGCTGCAAAGCCATTGTTGGCAATTACAGCTTCAAAATGTCTATGGTAAGAAGTAATTAGTGTTTTGCAGCAGGATTAGAAGAGTTCCACTGATGGCAATGCAATTCCTAATGTTCCATACATTTTCAATGGAATTCAAGTCAGGAGATTGTCCAGGCCATGCAAGGCCTCCTTGAGTTATTCTGGATATGTTATTCTGTTTGAAGTCGTGGTATTGGTGAAATGTCCATCTTTTCCCCAGATTCAATTTCTTGACAAATGAAATGAAATTAATGAAATTCATCTAATATGTCCTGGTACATCGCTCCGTTCATGTTTCCTTTGATGACATACAATGTTCCAGTACCTTTTGCAGAGTAGCAGCTGCCTTATCATGATGCTCCCCACACCCATGCTTTACTGTGAGAATGGTGTTCTTGGGATCATACACACAACCCTTCTTTCTCCAATCATCACAAGCTGAATTATTGCCACAGTGTTCCATTTTTGTTTTCTCTGACCAGAGTATATTGTTCCAAAAAATTCTGATCTGACTAAAGGCTTTTAAATGTGCATCTCTCTGCTTCTTCTTTTTAGCTGAGGAGTTTTGTATGAGGTGTAGGAACATAAATACAGTGCAGTTCATTGCTTATTGTTCCCTGTGTAACTGCTGTTCCCACTGCTTTCAGGTCATCTTGCAACTCTTTTTTTTTTTTTGGAGTGACCATTGGCTTCTTGCTTACAGTATTAGCTTATTGTCCTTAGAGTGCACTGTAAAATCATCCCCAGACAGGTGTGCCTGATTAGTTGTGGTTCCATGAACATTCCACCTGCATACAGTATTATCAAATCCATTGCACTGACAGGGATGTTTAAGGTCTTTGCTATGGCTCTGGAGGTCTGTTATTTATAACTAAATAAAAAAAACTATTTATTCCTAAATAATGTTTATCCCTATGTAACTTTAGGTATGTATGTATGTACATCTTTATGTATTGTTGTACAGTATGTATGAAATCACATGGCCATTTTCCAGTCTTCATCTGTCCATTTTCCATGAGTCTGTGCCCATGAAAGCCTCAGATTCCTGTTCTTGGCTGACAGTAGTGGAACCTGATGTGGTCTTCTTCTATTGTGGCCCATCCACCTCAAGGTTTAATGTGTTGTGCATTCTGAGATGCTTTTCTGCTCACCACAGTTGTACAGAGTTCTTATTTGAGTTACTATAGACTCCCTGTCAGCTCAAACCAGTCTGGTCATTCACCTCTGATCACTCTCATCAACAAGGAGTTTTAGACTGCAGACCTTCCACACACAGTTTTTTTTGTTGTTGTTGTTTTTTTTTTTGCACCATTCTGTGTAAATGCTAGAGACTGTTGTGTGTGAAAATCCTAGGAGATCAACAGTTTCTAAAATACTCAAACCAGTCCATCTGGCACCAACAACCATGCCACAGTTAAAATCACAGAGATCACATTTGTCCACCATTCTAATGTTTGGTGTGAACATTAACTGAAGCTCTTGACCTGTATCTGCATGATTTTATACATTGTGTGTGACTGGCTGATTAGATAACTGCTTAAATGAGCAGGTGTACAGGTGTTCCTAAGAAAGTGGATGGTGCGTGCACGTCTAACACCATGACAATCAATGAGGGGCAGAGGACAGAGGTGTGATGTAGTGTGTGTGTGTGTGTGTGTGTGTGTGTGTGTATATATATATATATATATATATATAAATGAGGTAAATGGAAAATTTACATTTTCTACAAATAAACTATGGGAGATGCTAACATTTACACTCAGCTGTGAGTAAAGAGTAAAGAGTCCAGTCTTTGGCAATACAGACCATAAGTATGTAATTTTTTGCCTTGGTGATTTGTTTAGTGGCTCGTTGAGCTTGTTTCACGCACAAAAATGATCAAACACCATCATACCCAGAATACATGACTGTTTCCCAAATGAGGAATATGGATCCTGTTTTCCAGTGTTAAAGAGAAATATAATAGTTAATGGAGAGGTTAAGTTTACACCACAGTTCCTTCATTAAACCCATCATAATGTGTACACACACATTATGATCCTAATCTTTTATTATTGTTGTTGTTGATTTAAGAGGCAGAGAGATGTCACCACTCTCTCTGTGTAATGAATATGTACTCTGTGTTTCCTTTTAATGGTGGAACAAGGCTAAATGAGTTCATTTTCATAGTTCATTTTCGTTTAATTCAGTATATTTCTAGGCAATGGTTAGATAAGTTTTCTAGGCAAGCATTTAAGGTAATAACCTCTCCCAACCCCCTATTCAATCACCATATCTTTTACCGTTTCCTCTCTCTTTTGTTGTTCCACTCTTTCTTCTGTCTATCACCTTCTTCTTTCTGCCCCTCCCACCCTACACTGTGGCCCATCCCCCCACACTGAAATGTTCTCTCTCTCTCTCTCTCTCTCTCTCTCTCTCACACACACACACACACACACACACACACACTCACACAAAGTTTTTCATTCTAGAGATGACGGCAGAGATAAGAATGCAAAGCAAGCCTCATCTGTCTGCTTCTGTCTTACCTGAATTTTGAAAAGTCGGTCGGGTGAGGAAGCGAATCAGACCTTCAAAGGCCATGAGACACAACTTAAAACAATTGCTTTTCATTGTGTTTCTACATGCAGCTTGCAGTAAGGTTTCAAAAAAGAACAAATGTTTCCTTTTCTGCAAGTTATATCTACCATGTGACACAAACAATTTTGTCTATAAAAGGTTTTTGTCATCATTTTGAATGTCTAATAGTAATAAACCAGTTATTCACTCATTCAACATGCTTGATTAATTCTGAGAACACTGCATATGATATGCATTTGTCTTTATAGTTCTTGCTAATTTTTGTATGCGCCAGTTTGAGGGTGTGCAATAAGCTGTATCTTCATACAATTGCTTGATTAACAGTATTAGTAGTACAGGGTTTGGAGTATGATGTCATTATCCAGGACATTTCTGGGTCCACCCATGCTCTTTATCAGCTTCAGCCAGATCCAATACACAGACTGTCTAACACACGATACCGTACCAGCCAGTGGTGTAGGCTCTCTCTCTCTCTCTCTCTCTCTCTCTCTCTCTCTCTCTCTCTGTATGTGTGTGTGTGTGTTTGTGTGTCCTGTTGTACCCCTATCATACAGTCATATCACTCTACAGTACATTGTTGCATTCTTAAACCATGGGGAAACAATCAAATAAATGTGTTACCTGAGGCTATTTGAATTCCCTACATGTTCACAGAAGAAAGAGAAGTGGCACTAGTTAATTAATAAGTATATTTGGGTAATTTGAGTAGTAAACACAACACAGAACGAAAGGAAGAGATTAGAGAGTTCCTAATCACCCTCTCAGATGTATCAAGACTGTGGTTGACTTCATTTACTCCAACTGTTCCTCCCAGCCAAACAAACATCTCTGGGTTTTTTTCTGAGTTCACAAACTTAACATTATCCTGTAACTACACATATACAACTGCTCATCCAGTGTCGCCCGGAAAAAGAGGGTTAACCACAATCAACAAATAAAGCAAATGCTTATTTCCTAAGATAGACTGCCCACACTTGGAGGTAGAGGACTAGTTCATTGGTTTACTATATAAAAAGATGTGAATGGGATATTAATATCCCTGAGAAGTCACAAGGCATTGGTTCTAATTGATGAGGCTATGAAGAAATCCCACAATCTCTGTTGTGGTTGAATGGAACATTTACAATTCAAGGGTTGTTTATCACCAACCCTCACTCATCTACACCTACCATCTTATTTTTAACCAAACAGAAAGAAATAACATCCAAAACCCTTGCAACCCCGTTTCAGAGGCAGCAAGAAAGAGAAGAAGTAAAGGATTCAGTTCTATAAGCTGCCGAGTCCTCTGGTGAGGAAATCCACTCCAGATGTCTACAAATCGCCCACTCTTTTAATTGCTATTGTCATGTTTGGGGCTTGACCACTAGCTACTTACTCATAAATAGCTACAGATGATTGCACTGTCTCCTCACAAGAAATCTTTAGGCTGTGTGTGTTTATGTGACTTTCTCTTTCTATTTTGACCACCAACACATTTGTGGAGAGGCAAATAAGGAAACTGGCATTTGCATCTCCTATGGTTAATCAGATCCTAATTAGGAGCTGGTGGGGTTTGGAGCATAGGAGTGGTTGAGCCTTTGAAACTCACCCTCCCCTTGTTCTTCTTAATGGCTTTTTTTTTACAAGCCTGTTTGAGGTGGAGAGAGCAGGGGAAGCTGGCAGGGCTGCCAGTGTGGTGTATGGCATTTCAAACAGCACTTTAAAATCAATCTGGAACTCTCAAATGATAGGCCACCCCTTGGCTGTAATCACCATGAACCACAAGCCCAAAAAATATATGGGCCTTTACATCAGTAAATAAACATAAGATAATGAAAGAAGCCATACAATGATGCAACTACATGTGTATTCAGCCTCACTTTTGGAGTTAGAGCCCAGAATGATTTTGCCAAATAATGTGGCATAGGTAGTGCTCAAAAGAGGCAGCAAATTTTCTCTAGGACCTAATACAAATGCAATTATAGATCCATTCTAGCCTCTTTTAAATATTAGTAGTTATAAGTGGTTAAGGCTGATCCATTACATACATATGCTATCAGGCATGTGGGAAGCCATTTTACCTCAGGGTGCCGGAATTTTAAGCACCATAAATGTAACGTGTGCTATATATTATTATTATGTTAGTTGCAGTTAAAGGAATCCTGACAGTCAGGGGTGTTGCAGTACCAACAGAACCCCTCTTCTTGTATCCTTGTATCCAATCAGATCTGAAATTATTGGCACCCTTAGCGAAGGCTAGAGAAAAATTACACACAAAAATATGTTAGAATTCTAACCTTTATATAATGCAAAATTATTCTTAGAAAATAAGAAAAACCCTCATGTCGAAAAATGTATATTTTAACAAAACCACATGTATCACAATTATTGGCACCTCTGCATTTACTTTAGATTCTGTGGTCACTATACATAAAAGTGGAGATTATGTACTAAGCCATCCTTCTATTTACTTCTTTTACTCCAAGCTCACCAAATGTTTGTTGCCAAAAAGATCTAGTTTATCTCATCTAACATAGAATATCTCTTTTTTTCTTCAGCTGGCTTGCTGCTGCTGTGACACCCTAATTTCTCCATCTGGGTATTAATAAAGTATTATTTTATCTTATCTATCTTATCTTAGAACTGGCCTCCTTCCAAACTTCCAGTGCAGTTACATTTGTCAAAGAAAACCCTTTCCTCTGCCACACCTTCCAAATAGTTTATTGAAATGTAGTTGGCTTCTAATTGTAGATATGTTAGTTATGATTGGAGAAATTTTAGCCTCTCTTTGTATCTTCCTTGCTGTTCATGGGGGACAAAACACACTTGTGTTGTCTTCCAGACAGGTTTATTTCAGCTCTGATTGTTTGAAACTTCTTAATTATTGCCCCAAGCAGAAGATATTGGCATTTGTTTGTGCATAGCTATTTATTTATAGCCATTGCTATAAAAATTAAGTTCAACACACTTTAATTTCATTTCATTTGTGTATGTACTTGATGTTGATGATTTATTATGATAATTTGCTATTTGTGTCACCTCATATTCATTCATTCATTTGTAGTAAACACTTTATCCTAGTCAGGATTACAGTGGATCCCCAGCCACTGGGCACAGAGTGAGAATTCACCCTGGATGGGATGCCAGTCCATCACAGGGCACCATGCACACATACATTCACAAACACTTCTTCCCACCTATAGAAGCAATTTAGCGTAGTCAATACACCTACCTGCATGTTTTTGGACAGTGTGATGAAACCAGAAAATCCAAAGGAAACCCACATGGACACAGGAATATGTGGAACCCAGCACAGACAGTGACCTGAGCTCAGGTGTGAGGACTCTGTGAGGCGGCAATGTTTTGCCATGCCCACATTTATGACCCAAGAGTTTTTACACACTTCCTGTATTCCTAAACACTTAGATATAGATAATACGCACAAAAAGTAATTATTTTCAGGTGCAGCACAACACCGGAAATAAGAATATTTTTAAAAAATAATTATAAATAATATACCTTACTATTAAAAAAAAATCTTACTTAGAAAAGGGTATTTCTACATAAAGGCTAATGTCAATAATCTTACGTTGTTTTTATAATATATTCTAGCCATTTAACTAATCACATAGTTAAAAAAGTGAACTGTTACATCATTTAATATCAGCCTCTTTAAAAATGTGAAAAGTGACTCTGTGATACACTGAAAATCACATTGAACCATATAGTTAACAGCCTGTAAATGTTTTATACCATTTCAGCCCTTGTATACTCTTAAAAATAGGTGCTAAAATAAGCTGGCATAAAATGACCATTATTTTGGAACCCTTATAAACATTTTGGTTCCCTAAAGAAACTTTCAGTCCGTGAATCCACAGCCATTTTTATTTTTATTTTGCTGCAATAAGTTGAATACAAAGTTTCTACAAAGTTCTTTCCATATATTAAGAACATTTATGGCAAGATCTTTTTTGATGTTGTTGTTGTCTCTGGTACAAAGAAAATGGACAAAGATCCATTAATCAAAAGTTTCCTTAGGTAATCAAAAATGTTCATAATAATGGCACCTTTATTTGTAAGAATCATGTAAAGGCTTAGAACTCTTAAGTGTTCTTTGGTTTGTCTCTGTAAGGAACATTTTAAAAGTTCTATGTAGAACAACTGAGTACAATCTTTAGGAGGCAAAGAAGCCATAATCATCCAAAAAGAACCCTTGAAGAACCAGTTTTTCCTACAGCATTTGCGAATCAAACTGTAAGATGGATCAAGTGAACAGGGAGCACATGCTTCAGAATTGATATATATATTTCTCAGCATCTACCTCTTCCTATATTCCTAATCCTAACTCTTAACCTATTTATTTTAGATATTTTTATTTATTTAATCTTTATTTTACCAGATTAGTTTTACTGAAGTATAAATGTCTTTTTCACAAGAGACCCTGAATATGCATGGCATATATAAACATAACACATGTACACAAAGTTTCATACACAACATTAAAATGCACATCAAGACAATAGCCAGCTAAATATGACAATTTCTTTTACTAAAGCATTTACAATTGATTACATTCCTATTGACTTTACAATGATTTCAAATTCAATTCATTAAAAAAAAATATTTGAAATGTCACATTTAGGCTAATAACTTAAGTACATATTCTCAACATTTTTTATTATCTTTCACCTAATCCACATTTACAAAAGTCAATAATATATAGGAAAAAAAATCAATAATATAATAAGTGTACACATCATTTAAGTCCCATGTTTTTTTTTTTTTTTTTTAAATGAATGTGAAGTAAATAGTTTCAGTTTGCTGGGACTCTTTGTTAGCTACAGCATGAAGCATCATTAAGAAGTTTCGGCTCATAGATCAGTGTCACATTCAACACCAAAATTTTTACCTTCTTGTATATGATGTTTGGCAAAGTTATGTTTCGCCTCTTGTAATAGTTTTAACATTAAGATTAACTTTATCTGAGCTGTAGGATTGCTGTAATAGAATTTTTAAATGTGATAACATCCCTTGAATTTGGCATAATCTGTCTTGATTTTGCCAGCTACCCCTTTGCTGACAAATATACTTCTTACAGATTTACTGATTTTAAAGGTTTGCCAAGAATGGTGAGATTTCAAATGACACTAACTTATTTCACAGTGAATAACTTTTGTAAATAATATTATTAATGCAAACATTTCTGTAGGAAATGGTAAATAATTCTGAATTAATCAACAATTGCTGTGTTTTTGGCCAGCTACAATTTTACCAAGTTGTCAAAATATGAGGTGCTTCCTTTCCAAATAAATAAATATTTTCATTCATTTAGGCAGACAGACAACATTTCCCAAGGAGTGGTCCAAACACATGTGATTGCACAGCATGATGCATTTAATGGGAATCTGTTTTGCACCTTATCAAAAACATCATGTGTTCATTAGAACTTGTGCAAACCATCTACCAAAGGATTAAAAGTTAAATAACACACATTATTGAGGGATTACACATGATTTATATTTTAAATTATATTTTGATGCTATATAATTAATCTTCACAATTTAAATTCACTTTCAAAACACATACACTTGAATCACAATGTGCCTGTAATCAATAAAAATTGTATGAGCACACCACATCTGTATATCCCTTTTGCAGTGCCATAATTTCTTTATGAAAGAAAATGGACAACTGGTACAAAAAAGAATAAAGAGAATTATGATTCCTATTGCTTCTGAAGTTTACAAAAACAAACAAACACACAAACAAACAAAAAAGCTGGCTAATAATAACATTTATATGTAAAAAAAAAAAAAAAGTATAAAATGGTAAGCATGTTCAGTTGTTTTAATTTTCATTTTTAGATTATTTTAATTAATCACCAAATTACTGAGACAAATTATCAGGATGTACAATTACAATATATAGATTTTTTTTCTAATAAAAAATATTGCTAGTATTTTGACTAAACCTCAGCAACAGTCGTATCTGAGGTCGCTTCATGTACATTCTCCTCAATTAGGTAGTATAAATAGTGCTCAGATGTTATTTTAGACACCAAATTAAAGCGAACAAATAAAAGAAGAAAGCGAATATTAAAGTTTTGGCCATAGTCCAAGCAGACGCGCGAGTTTAGAGACCCAGTACACAAACACGCAAAGTCTCCCCCTCTATTTATTCCCTCCGCCAAATAAAGCACGACACTTCCGTCTCAAAGCTCATCGTCCGTCCAAATGAGGAAAAGGCGTCTTGATCGTTTTTCCTCCATCAGTCTCAACTCTGTTAATGATCAACGTCTTCAAAACAAATTAATAAAGATTTTTTTTTTTTTAATGCTCCCGCAGACGTTGCAGTACCGTCGGGGTGGCACGGCTTCCTGGAATTAGTCAGCCTGTTTCTCTGAACATAAAAACATGTTTTCATCGTTAACATGGAGCTTATGGAAGACCCCTGTGCTCTCCTCACCTTCCACTCCTGCCTCTGTGTCCAAACCCCGCACACTAGTAAATAGTACGTTCAAGTACTGCGTTACCTACAAAACTGTCGGATTTAACTGTATGCCAATTAGTACACTGCCTCATTCTGACTACACCCAAAACCATTTTTTATTAGTGAACTACTATTATACTATTTAGTTTTTACCAGTGCTTGCGTACTATTTTGACGTAGCGTACTATTTTTTTTACATACTATTTACGTACTGCAGTATGCTAGTGTACTGTTAAACATGTACGCCCCCCCCCCCCCAACTCTCTCTCTCTCTCTCTCTCTCTCTGTCCACTTACACATCCATCAGCAGGGTCGCTGGTGTGGAGGGGGTTGGGGGTTGGGAAGCTGAGGAAATGGGCTCACAGTGCCCTGGAAGTGATTCCTTTTCTCCCCTAAAACACACAAGGTAAAACGAGACCACCGCAAAAACAAACAAACAAGCAAACAAACAAATGAATCACTTATGAGACCTTAGTTCTCTTCCTCTTCCTTATTATTATTATTATTATTAATTATAAATAATTTTAATGAATATTGTATAGGAACATGTGATTAGAGAAGTGTATTTAAAACTCAAACAAGAAATCATGTATAACATTATAAACACAGCACTGGCTAATATTAGTTAATAGAAAGCGTTTTTTCCCCAGAGCAAGTGAGACCTGTTGCTTGATCTACAGAATATTTGAATCCCAGAGAGCACAAAACAGCTCAGTGCATGTAAAAACAGATTCATTCAGTAGTGTATTTATGCCTGAAATGATAGCCTTGATGACATTATCAAAACCCAGTACCATACAATATGCTTATGATTATTCATTAACGACAAAGAAAGTATCCGTGAACGTAGCCTATATAACTGATTGCAAGAGCCAGCTGTGTGTCTAATTGACTTTTAATGCATTGTACCATTTACCACGGCTGGTAATTAACAGTCTAATAACGTAAAAAAAGTGCTAAACATGTGTTTTCAATTAAATTATTGAAACTTTCTAAATGGAATGGTTAAAAGTATTTAAGGTTTAATAATATGTTAGGCTAACTGACTGCATGATGGAAGAAATGTAACATGCTGTATAATCTCAAAGCGAATCTTCATGCAAATGTTTGTATTACTGTTTAAGGCTATACTAAACCAATTTAATGGATTTCCTACAAATTCTTGTCGAATCACACACATGTTGCCAAATGTTAGGCTATTAGCCAGTCCATAAATATTTAAAACGAATAATTAAAAAAAACGATTAATTATGATCATAATCCGCTATAAGCGACAACGAAACACACACACACACACACACACACAGTTTAGAGCCCCGGTAAAAAGTTTGTGAAAGTGGCCTGACGTCACACTCCCACAATGCTCGCGCCCCAGAACTCTGGCGCTGCAGCCTGAGCAGAGCGAGCCACTCAGGCCCCGAAAAAAAGCCAAAAATTATAGAAAAATTGTGAAAAAATAATAAAACAACAGATCCTGAGGAGAAACCCCGGAAAAGGTGTCGTGGGATCTCCCGCGGTAAGTTTGCGCTCACTCGGTGACGGAATGTTACCGGGTTTCCTTCTGAAATTGACTAATACGGTGCTGGAAACTTTTTTGCTGGTTAACTGCTCGCTTTTTTCTCCCTGCAAGTCTTCAAAATGTAGCTGCACGTTCTGCTGTATGCACGCGGGTTGTTTATTTATTTATTTATTTATTTTTAATTTTTTTATTTAAAAACAAGATCCGATAATAAAACATAGGCTAATCGAACCCAATCGATGTGGACTATTGAACGAGTGTTTAATTGGGAACGTTAGCATTGTTATTTTCTCTCGGTACGACGTCATTTATTGTTTGTTGGTGTGTTTTGTTTTGTTGGGGTTTTTTGCCCGTTTTTGCTAAAAACCACTGAAGCGTCGGGCATTTAATTTTAATTACGCGACACCGCTCGCGCTTGCAGGGGAAAAACCTGTTCGATAAATATGGCTCCGATATGAATAATTCAGTCAGTAAACAAAATGCATTCGGTGGCTCATGGCTTTAGCTCTGCCAGTTGATGTTCGTCGTGACTTTGGCTCGAACAGCGCAGTTTTGAGCAATTTCTGAATGTTTAACGACCCTCGAAGCATGTCTGTGCTCAGCCCGGGAGACTCACGAGTTCCTTTTGGCTCTCAAACTTTAGTTGAGTTGCAAGCGCGGTTGTTTCTCCGGCCGCACTTTTAATCTCTTGTCGCTTTGCTCGCAGCCGTGACTCAAAATCTAAAAACGGCTTTTCGCAGTTTACACTAGACTCGTGAGTTGCAGTACTTCTACCATGCTGCAATAGCTTATCTCGTGATTGTCGTTTGCCACAAGTAACCTATATTTCAGCCGGACACTGATTTTTTTCTATCTTTGTGTTTTTTTCTTTGTGTGTGCGTTTGTGTGTGGTTCTCGAGGGGTAAAGAAGTTATAAGGGATAACAGAATTTTTTTGGTAATAGTG
>JANDJT010000050.1:13252566-13303882 GCA_024331685.1 Stegophilus panzeri
GAGATGCACAAAAACAGAAGGAATCAGAGAAATAAGAGAATAAAATAAATTGTTTCCAGCTTTTTCTGTGATACTGATCAGCAACATTATTTGGAAAAAAAAATACCATAATGTGAATTTATTGCTACACATTGGTATGTCACACTATATGAAGAAACAAAGCAATGAACCTGTGATTTCATCCCATAAGTCTACAATTCTGACCAACATACATGCAGGAATGTCTGAGGTTCTAAGTATTTCTGATCAGTGTAATCACAAAACAGTCAGGAAAAAAGTTAATTAAGGAGCTCATTTGCATATTGCAGGCTTTATATGTTTATACATTGCAGGACAATAATGTGTTTATGGTAGTTAATATTACTGCACATTATCCTGCTTGCAGTTTTTAAAAGATGTTAAAATTATAGCATGTTTTTATTAATGTTGTTAAGTTTAGCTTTATCTAGGACTGAGTCAATGGCTTTAATCACATTTTATGGACCATTTATGCAGGCATTTTGCAGCATAGTTAAACGGCGGACGTCTCACAGTGTAGTGCTTGCTAAACATGAATGCGTGAGGCTGACTTTTGACCTCCAGGCCAAAGGAATGTGGAAACCCTTTAATCTCAAAACAGAACGTCAGATGCACTTCTCTAATCTGCGTGCACTTCCAGTTCTTCTCTCTGAGAGATCCTCTGTACATACATAAAACATTTTCTTAACACCGAATTAAAGAGAAAAGGTAACATCTGAGTAATATGGATGTACATAACCTAAACATATTCTTATGAGCAACTATGTGGATAAACACATTTTATTCGCCCCTTATTTAGGTAAATTGATTATGGTCTTAACTTTCGAATTGGAATTGGATTAAAAATATGTAACCATACTGCATACTGGATTAAATGCCAATGATTTAATTTGAATATGGGTAAGGAGTGCAGGTTTTATTTTCACAGATTTCCCAGGATTGTTTTCTCTTTGCCGATGAAATTGGGAGTTCTCATGGCGTGCTTATAATATACAAGTTTGTCCTCATGCGTATTTGTATTTGTGTGTGAGTGCAGTTGGCGGGTGGGGGATTTGGGGGGATGGAGTAGATACTGCAAGCATGATGGATTGATTGTGTGTCTCTGTGTGTATGTTTGCATGTGTGTGGAATGTGTGTGATGAAGAGGCATGACAATGAGACAAAGCATCCTGGAGGGGCTCAAAAGGAGGAGTGTCAGCCACTTGCACCCTCCCTGCTGGGTGATGGCTACAGTCCTGCAACACAGCTGTCAGTTACCCATACATACATACACACACACTGACGATAAACCAGTTTATAAGCTGTTTCACACAATCTAGAGTTGGGGTACTCGAACTTGACACGGACTCGGACATTTTGGACTCGGAAATGTTTCTGAGTACAGTCGAGTCCGTGTCATGTGTAACATGAAAAGAAAGATTAAAAAATAAATAACATAAACTTAAGATAACAAGAAATTAATTAATGTCTCCCTGCCTGACCAGGGGGCTTTCCGTGCACACACTCCTGAAGCGTGTGCACAGAAAGCCGCCTCATCGTGTGAGTACCGCATTGAGTTCACTTTAGAGGCTTATTACGACTAGATGGTCAAATAAATACACACACATGTCCAAATGCAGGTCTGGCCGAGTATTCATGCAAACACAGTCAGTTATGTCTTAAGTGAATGTAAACAGTTGGGAGTGTCAATACAGTATATTGGATCTGTGCATTAGGTCTTAAAGTGACAGCAGTCTAATAAACCTTCTGCCTGTCTGTGTCATTAATGTTAATCAAACAATAAAAGACAAAGAGAAAATCACTCACTCACTCATTTTACTGAATAACTTCAGTAAATTTAATAAGAATCTATGTTATATAAATCAGAGAAGGAACTCTGAACTACAGTTCCCAGTAGCCACTGCACCACAGTCACGTGACCACCTGCACTTGTGTGTATAGCCACAGTTTGCACTGCATTCTTTGTCTTTCTTTGGCATTGTTTTTGTTGCTGTGTTTATATTTAGTTTTGCCATAGTGTTTTGCCTCAAGGTCATAGTGTCATTTTTGTGTTTTGTTTTGTCCTTTATTAAACTTTAGTAATTCTGAACTTGCATCCGTCTCTACCTTGAAATCTCTTATATGTCATACAGTGAAGTCTATTTTTTTTTTTTACGTTTAATTGCTTTATTCAATTTCCGTAGCATTTCTTACTTGAATACTACTGATAGACCTACCTGAGAAAATGTATCGTTATCGTGAAATAAGATTGTAGTCATAATGCCCACCCATAAACATTAGCATTTGGTGATTCCAGTCTTGAATTTCATGAAAAATATGAAATGTACTTTTTAATGTAGTAAATATCACAAACCATGATGATGGGGATTTTTTTTTTAATTTTAGGAATTAAAATGAAAAAAGGTACAAGAACAGAGCTGTGCTCAGAAATGAGTTTGTTGTCATTAATAGACAGATTAAAAGCAGTAATAAAGCATTTAGCTTGTTGTTAGGACATGCTACTAAATATAACTCTACTCTGTATTCTCTCTCAGCCTATATAACTGTGGGGGAGACGCATCAAATCATTAAAATGTCAACTCAAACTGGAGGACACAATATAGTATGAAACACTAGGGCACACCTCTAGGGGGTTTCCTCCAGGTACTCTGGTTTTCTCCCAGCTGATTGGCATGTGCAAAGTGTCTGTGGTGTGTGAATGTGTATGTGATTGTGCCTTGCGATGGATTGGCACCCAAGGGTGTACCCCGCCTTGTTCCCCATGCTCCCTGGGATAGGCTCCAGGTTCCCCATGACCCTATAGGATAAGTGGTATAGAAAATAGATGGATGGGCATATACCTTTATATCCTTTTTTTCTTTGAAACCATTTTTTGATTAAATGACAATGGTAAGATGTAATAGTGCTATTTTTTGTTACATTTATGTTGCCATTGGTTTGTGAAGGTTAAAATATAAATTCAGCAGCTCAACACTGAGTTTACAATTTTTTCAATTTAATTACTTCCTTGACTCGGCCGGACTTGACTCAGACTCGGCCATTAAAGACTTGGACAGGAGTCCAACTCGGCCCCTTTTGGACTCGGACTTGATTGGTTAAGGACTTGGTCTCGACTTGAACTCGACAAAGGTGGACTCGGACCCAACACTACTGTTATCATTTAGATTTCCTGTTTATTAATTTTTACACTGGAGCTTTTCACTGGCCAACTCTGAACATACATTTGCCGGTTATGAGATTCTGATGTCATTCAAAGCATATAATATGGACATCCAAAGCATTATTTAGAAGAGACATTAAATATTTCTTAACACCTTTACCTATTTAACCTTTTTTTTTTTTTAAAATAAAAAAGACCTTGCAGAAATGCTTTTGGGAACTGTGGCCTGTAAATTGCATGTAGTAGCGTCTGTATTTTGTGATGTGTGCTTTTTGAATGGTTAAATAAGGGATAATAATTACATTTAGCTGAAGACAATGTTTCTGTTTTTGTGTCCTTATTCACTTCTTTACTTATGGTGCTTTATAACAAAGTCTGTAAGAGAAACGGTTTTTAAATAAGCTTTCAGTTTTTATTTATGTGGTACAGAAAAATCATAACAGGATTTTTTATTGGTAAATTTTTTTTTAAGCAAAAAACTATTAGGTGAAAATCACAAATATAAATAAGATTAATAAATAAGATATTTTATAAATATAAGAATTTAAACTGTCCAGTTTACCGACTTTTCTGTAGTCACATAGTAGTACAGTAAACAACCTGTTCTACAACATACATAAACCATATACTGAACAACATGCTGGAAATTTGGGATGACCACAGTTCAAGAAACTTAAAAATGTATGCTCTAATGCTTCCATATTATTTCATTTTTCTGCAGAACAAGCAAAATGAGCAGTATTAATATCTACAGGACCCCACCCATGTCAGTTGGGACTGGGTGAACGAGAGAGAGAGACAGACTGCTATTTTTCTTGAACTTCTGAACCTAAAGAACGGTAAGTGATAAAGCATAAGACAATCATATAGTTAAAAATAAAGAGCAGTTTTGTAAATGATGCATTATATGAAAGATGAGCTTTAGGTGTTTGCATATTGTCCATTGTAGATTTTTCAAAGGAGAGACTGCATAATCCCTAGAACCCACCCTCTTAAACTCCACCCCCAGGCAGGATCCAAACAGAGCCTGGAAGGTTGGGCAGCAACGGCCGGGGTTCAATGGCAACGGCACCATAGGGCTGCCATGGCAGCAGCTGCCACTGATGCCCCACACCACATAACAACACTGACGCCGGAGGACGAGGATCGACGAGCTGCCACCAAACTGTTTGGAGGTCCAGCTCAAGTGAGGACAGAGAGTGAGAAGGAGACAGAGAAGGAGGAAAGCGGCAAGGAGTGTTTGGTGTGTGGCACCTTTTTCAGCTCACAGGATAAGCTTCAGATCCACACATTCAGTCACACAGGGGAGAAACCTTTCCACTGTTCCCAGCCCCACTGCCACAAGGCCTTCAGCTCCAAATATAAACTCTACAGGTAGGTCAGTTTGAAAACAACCTTTGTTCACACAGATTATCCTTAAGAATGTGCCTCATTGTCCGTTCTAGTGAGAGTCCCTTTACATGCATAAAGCATAGGTCACATTGCATGAGGTTGTACAATAAGTCTTGGTAGTAGCTCATATCACTGTTTTCAGAGACATTTCGAGTATATATCAGAGCTTAGCTAAAGTATATCTATGTACTCTCAATACTGGTATCAAAAGTGCTCAAAAGCTCATATCCACTGTAACAGACCACAATATTTAAATGAATAGTTTGTATAATAATGTAAATCATAGTTATTCAGTGTTCTTACACAAGTTTTTTTAACCCATCTTTACCTCCATTGTAGGCATATGGCCACACACTCCCCACAGAAGACCCACCAGTGCTCATTCTGTGAAAAGATGTTCCACCGTAAAGATCATCTGAAAAATCACCTGCAGACCCATGACCCAAACAAAGAGGCTTTTAAGTGTGAGGAGTGTGGCAAGCACTATAACACAAAGCTAGGCTACAAGCGCCATGTGGCCATGCACTCTGCCACAGCAGGAGACCTGACCTGCAAGGTATGTTTGCAGAGCTACGAGAGCACTCCTGCCCTCTTGGATCACCTCAAGAGCCATTCTGGCAAGTCTTCAGGTGGTACCAAGGAAAAGAAACACCCATGCGATCACTGTGACCGTCGCTTCTACACCCGCAAGGATGTTCGCCGACACATGGTAGTGCACACAGGTCGCAAAGATTTCCTGTGCCAGTACTGTGCCCAGCGCTTTGGAAGAAAGGACCACCTCACACGACATGTGAAGAAGAGCCACTCACAGGAGCTGCTGAAGATCAAGACAGAGCCACCAGATATGCTGACTCTACTTGGTTCTGGCTCTCCAACCTGTGCTGTGAAAGAAGAGCTCAGTCCTATGATGTGTAGCATGGGCCCTAACAAGGACTCCATGATGACCAAACCTTTCCGCAGTGGTACCCCTTTCTCTATGGGCATGTACAACCCACACCACCTCCAGGCCATGTCCAGCCCAGGATTGGGCCACCATCACTCCTTGGTTCCTGGGTCACTGTCTGCTGCTATGGGTATGGGTTGCTCCATGGAGCCTCCTTCAGCCTTGCACCACCATCATCCACATCATCACCATCACCACCACCCACACCATCCTTCCCCTCCACCCCCACCACACCAGCAACAGACTCCACTGCAACCCCAACCCCAGCAGCAGCATTCCCAACCTCCCAAGTACCAGCTCGGATCTACCTCATACTTGCTGGATAAGCCCCTAAAAGTGGAGATGGAGAGTTACCTGATGGATCTGCAGAGTGGCTTGCCAGTCCCACCACCACCTTCGGCTGATCCCCATTCTGCTGCCTCACCTAATAAAGATGGTCTGGATCCTCCACCCGGCTTAACGGATGAGCTGTGTGGGGATCCCCTCCTATCTAAAAGCCCTGCCGTCATTGCTGAATCTCTGTGTGCTGCTAACATGGACTTTTCCCATTTACTGGGCTTCTTTCCGCTAAACCTTCCTCCCTATAGCACTCCCATGAGTTCGGGAGGCCTGGTGATGGGCTACTCCACCTCCACTGCTTCTTCTTCCTCATCATCGTCAGCATCTTCACATGCTGCCGAGTCTCATGCTGCCACAGCAACAGCCTCAGTGCCTCTTACCTCTTTGCAACATCAACCTCAGGAGCAACCAGTCTCCAGTGGAGGTCTTGGTCTTGGGTCCCTGCACCCACTCCCACCAGTGTTTAGCTCCAGCCTTAGCACGACCACCCTGCCTCGCTTCCATCAGGCCTTTCAATGAGGCTCCCACCCCACCCTGGCCTGCCACAGGATGAGACAGCTGAGGTGGCCCAGGGAAGAGGAGCTTTAAGGCTCCCTCTAGGGGTGGGAGAATAAAACAATTGAACACATAGAAGCCTTAATTGAAGTGCACAAATGCTTTTAAATGAGCCTGGATAAAACAATTTATTTTCAAAAAGGAAGTAAAACATAGGAAATAAGAATACCATGGAGCATTTATTTAGGCTTTTTCATATATATTGTAGTTAAAACTTTCCCCCAACGCTTGTCTCACCAATTACTAGTTAGGAGGCAGCACCAACAGGCCTTTAAGGCATGGTACCACATATTATATAAAGTAATAATATGAGTTGGAGAAAGGCAAAGAATAATGTATAAAAGTAATGTCTTTTAAGATGCTGAAAGAATAGTTTGAAGTTATTAAGCTTTTTTTGTTTTTTGCTTTTACAAATATGAGACTTAATTTATATTGTCTCTGTTCTATTAAAGTCAGGTATCATTTAATCTCCCTTAAACTAAAACTGCCTTGGCAGCCAGGAGAGGAAAATTAGTGGAGGAATGAAGTTGTAATGTTGCATAAAAATTCTCACCTATTGAACAGCCAAAAAAAAAAAAAAAAAAGGCAAATTCATTATGCATTTATATATCTAAAAAAATTCCCCATAAAATATATTAGTTCCAGTTGTTTAGACACCCCCCCCATATAAAAAAAACACACTTTAATATAAACAAGTTGCTCCATATAAATGCACACTGCTCTTCTAAAAGGTATTTATTGAACATACAGATTTTGTAAGCAAGGTAAGATATACAGTAAAAGGAAGAAGGCAAGAAAGGCAGCAAATAAGCTGCACAATTTTAGAATCCTGCTTTTATATGCTGTGACCATTCAGAAGTAAGGACAAATAAAAGCATAATGTAAAAAAAAACATACAGGTTTATGTTAATCAAAGGAAGCACTTTGTTTACAGCAGAAGGCACTTGACCTTTCTGGGTTCCCATGGTAACCCACTGACCCTCAGTTCCCTACTTCCTGCCCCAATTGACCTTTTTCTACCTAGCCAAGCTCCTTACACAGCCACAAGTATATTTAAAGTATTCTCTAGTATTGAAAAAATTAAAGTGCTTCATAATGGTTTCCTTCTTCCTTCCAGCACTAATTTTAACATCTCCACTGCCAACATTTTACCTCCACTATAATGCCCACCGCATTATAATATGTATGTTAGAAAACACAAAGATTTTAGGCAGGTTAATAGTTAAATGGTAATAATCACCCTGACATATGTGAATAGAAAAGAAATAAGATGTGGGGGGGGGGGGGGGGGGGGGGTCTACAAGAGTATTTTTGCAGTGTACGAAATATCACATCAAAAAGAAATATATAATTGCTTTTATTTTAGTCAAATGTACTTTAGATAGATGTATTAAAAATTGCTGATGGAATTTTTGCAAAAACAGTCAGGTTTTACATAATTATGTAACCTCGGTCAAAAAATGGATGAAGTAATTGCTTTTCCTTATAGTCTTCCCTGTACTATTTTTTCTATTTTTTTTTGTATGTGGGTCAAAGGATGATATTTTGACCAATGTGTAATAGGCTATTAGTAGATTAATCAAGTAGAATGAACTACTCTTTAATCTTTAGTGTTGCTTAGAGAGGCCCATAATGTGACCCAAGTTTGATCAGAATTATTCTGTTTCACTATTGGAACAGACCTGACAGATGTATTTAGCGTGGCTTGCATCCTGTGGTCCCTAGACGATTATACTTTTTATCAATTTATTCCCAGGAGAGCACAGCAAAACCCTAAATCAACGCACTACAAAACAATGTGTTAATAATTTTGTAAAAACAAAAAACTAAACAAATCCAAACAACAACTTATAAACCGGTCATGTCAAATTTTTGAAAGAATGACAAATTGATTCCTATAAAATGATGCTGATGATGGTGCTATTTTCTCCACCAAGATGCACCAAATGCAGAAATCCATCTGAAATAAATGTCTATTACAAATGGCCAGACTTTAAATTTTGCCCATCACTAGCCTTGTAGTAAATGTGAAAGTCGATTTAAGAATGAAATTGCTCAAACGCAAGGCCACCCCACAAAACGAATTTTAAAAAGTTATGATGCTGCTTTAGCGCTATGGTTGGCAACAGTCATAGACCAACTTTAAACTGAATAAGTGAACTGTTTGTCAATTTCTATTCTCTTTTTACAGCTGCTTCTTCCATTCAAATGAACATTTTTTTATCAAAGGGTCTGAAGAAAGACAAAATACCCAGAACAAATAAGTCACCAGACTGGTCTTTGACATTCAAAGCATGGGACAGTTGATTGGGATATTGCCTAGTCGTTTGTTGTCATATTATATATTATTTTCTGTTTGTTGAAACAGGACCTCAAAACAACACAACACATCACCTCATTTAATTTTATTATACTTTTTTTTCATACCAAAAACCTGGGGAGAAGAAACTTCTTTTTTGCACAATTGCAAGCTAAAGAGCTAATATTGAAATAATATTTTTGCATATACTGTAAGAACGATCAACACAACTGGTAGGTTCTGACTGAACATAAGAAGAAAGCCAAATATGCATTTGAATTTTTTCTCACATTCCTTTATATTCAGAATTGGATTGTGTGAAATCTAGTTACAAATTTAAACAACTTTTTCTTTTGTGTTTAGATTGCATAAAGGAAAAGTGTATTTTTTAGCATTTATTGCCCTTTCTATCATATTCTATTGGTGAAAGAAAAGAAAAAAACTTTTATCTGACAGGCACTTTGAAATCTAAACTTTTCTTTTTTTTTGTCGTCACATTAATATGTGGGAAAAGTGTGTCAGGTAACAATCCTAAACAGGTCTAAAACTGCATAAGCAGTATAAGTCATAAAGCTGTGCATTTTTCTTAAAAAAGAAAATTTTAACAAAACATGAGAAAAATATTCAACAACAAGCTATTGGCAACTTCTGAGTTTGTCCTCCCCAGGTTTTCTGTGAGCTGAATTTTAGCACTTTTAAACCTTTGAAAAGAGTATTTTTTTTCTTGAAATTTCAGCCTTATGTGTTTGTATGTTGTTGTTTTTTTGTATTTGATCTTGTACATCTATGTGCCATTAGTTCAATGTGTAGAATTTATTAATCTATATGTAATTTTTTCCCCTCCTCTTCCAAAGGAGTAACAGTATTTTTTGATAGACTTTCACTAATATTGCTGCGTTTTGCCCCAGCTCTTCTTGCTTTGTGCATTTCAGGACTTGAGAAACAACAAATGTGCTTGTGCTTGACTTCGCTTTGAAACCCTTGCTGTAAAAGTCCGTTGAACACAATTCAAAACTGCACCTTGCTATTTCTGCAAACAAAAAAAAGGAAGAGTTGGAGAACAAAGAAAAACAATACTTTAGTTTCTGCCACAATCTTTCTTTCTTTTTTTTCAAATTATCTAAATATTACAGGTTTAACTGGTTTACTGGATTGAGTGTACCCCCTTCAAATTTTTTGGTTTAGGTTAAGTTTTATATAATAAGCACAAGACAGGGTGGAGCTCATATGTCAGGGGGATTTTGGCAAAGATGGTGATGAGTAGTTGAGTTCCTGGCAGAGGCGTCCAAGCAATGCAGCATTTGTTTCTCATTGCCAGTTGTGCTTTAGATTAAGTGGAGGCTTCAAAAGGTGAAAGATTTTTTCAAGTTAATATCAGGCGTGCTTCTGTGCCCTTTAAAAAATAGTGCCTCTGACCCACTGAAAACTTTTAGTCAACATCAAAGTGGACTTTAAAACACCACCACCACCACAAGGAGCTACCCTTCTAGTCACCTGTGATGTTTCATTGGAGGAGAGGAAAAACTTAAATTGTGTTGTGCTAAAGGGAAAGTTTATTTGATTTATAATTTGATACTCTCTCTATAATCATGTATCCCAACTTCCTTTATGATTGATAAAAAAAAAAAAAAGAAAAAAAAAAAGAAACAAGTCCTTTATCTCCATTGCACCTACTAGGGATGCACTTATCTTTTTATTTCTCCCAATATGTGTAGGTGTCTAAGCTATTAAAAAGAATATATATAAAAAAAAAATATTGATCTAAGGAGAAAAAAAAAATTACAATCTGACTTGAGGAAAGAAATGCCTTGCTTTCTTGGAGAGAAAATGTGCTGTCTGTTGAAAAAGACATCAAATTGTAGTTTCATTTATTTTAGCTTAATGTAAGTCTTGCATTCCAAGCTCTTGATGTATCTTGTTTAGCAACATAGTCCTCTTATTTTTAGTACTTGCTTATTACTGCCACCCCTGGGAAAGGAAAAAAAAGTGAAAGAACAAAAATGGAACATTTTCATTCATCTTTACACTATTTTATATAGCATGGGATTTATCAGCTACAGGGAGAATTATATAAAATATATGACAACCAGTCCACTTTGTATCACCTACAATCAGTTGCTGCAATGTAAAGAGACAGATATGTATATTGGTTGATCCAAAGAGATGTCATTACAACAAAACCTATTTACTTATTGTACAGAGCATTGTACTGTGTGACTTGTAATGTATGATGTTAAAATCATTAAAAAGGCAAAACCATGGTTTTATACCTTTGTCCCACACCCCTGCCCCTTCTTTAACTCCTTCCTGGGGTGGTTTCCTGCTGGCTGTGGTGGGAGAGGGTGCTAGAATAAGCAACCTAGGTTATGGCTGAAAACTGCCATTCGCATACCATACAGCCAAGGCAGGAAACCACACCGCTGCACACAAACAAAATGGAGAAGAGAGAAATAAATAAATAAATAAATAAAGAAATGTGAAGGCAAGGTTCCAAGTGATAAAAAAGCAGAGCTTGGCTTTAAGGCAGCTTAATTATACCACGATACCTCAAACCTATACTTACAGGTCCCAAGGCTCTGTTTAAGCCCAACATTCTCGCAAATGCGCAAACTGGAATAAAATAGCATGGCATCATTTCATATATGTAAAATGACTTTGAGAAATCTGAGGTTTTACAGACTTTCTCCAGAGCTTGTACATGTATGTACAGCCTCAACCACTGCTGAGGAAAAAACTGGCTGAACAGAGTCAACAGCAGGGTCGTACATATTTGAAAGTCAGACTGAATGCTTTCCAATTTACAAGCAAGCAAGTGTTTCGATGGACTGCATTTCAAATCGCAATGTTATCGGCACTTTTATTGTTTCATACATTTTAGGACTTGACATTCGTTTTAAGGGAGGGCCATATGAGGTTCTTTATAAAATATGCATGCTTTCAACTTAAAACAAGAACAAGACCTGTACATTACAGAGCTTCACAATGCAACCATACAAAGTGGTGTATTTACATCCACTGTAGACGTACGCAATAATGCGCACAACAACAGGCAAGAAAAAGTACATTTGTAGAAAATATTTTTGTAATAACCCTTGAAACCTTTTTCATGACAGATTATAATCTCTAAGAAATGTCTGCTAAAAGCAGCTCTCCATATTAATACAGAATGTGTAGATAGATGTGAATTAATAGTGTTGGTATAAATGCACTGCTTATAATAATGGCTACTTTTACCTCATTGCCATTAACTATTAATGCTGGTGGATCTCCAGAGGTACTGAAATCTGCTTAGATTCCTTCATCACTTAATGGTATACTGTATACCAATACTTCTCTCTGTGATGGGTAAACTTCAGCCTAAAGATAAGGAAATGGAGGTCACGCAGTACAGCAGTCTAAATTTAATCTGGACTAAACATAGGTATGTTTTGTTTTTTTACATATTAAATTTTCCACTACCTTAAGGCAAATCGAGTTAAAACTGATCACAAACACACACGAAAAAAATCAATGTACTGACAAAAGTAGTAGTTCTCATACACACCAATAAGACAGGGATTTTAAAAACTGCTACCTCTGTGCACCCAATGGACTTCCTGCACTTCCTCTAGCCTGAACACACACTTCTGTTAGGTGTCGTATGTTTCCGCTGGTCTGCCATGGCTTTTTGCTTTCACTGCTGTAACAATAACACATGAACAAGGAAACTGTCTGATGCTTCTGAAAGCTCTACACTCAACTGTTTTACAGTGGTCCTTCAGATTTTTTTTGCCCTGTAAAAAGAATACAAGATTGAACACTTTGGACAGAAATACAGAGGAAAAAGAAAAACATAACGCCATGCACCATGGCAATGTTTTTCAGAACAGCCAGAATAAATTCACCAGTAGTCATAATGTAGATATGCATGTATGTAAATTAGGAAGATGGAGAAATGTGCTTTCAGAATATCCTGGCATCTCCAAAATTATTGGCACCATTAGAAAAGGTGTGTTTTAAAAAAAAGGTCTATGCTTAATCTCAATGAAAATATGAGAAAAATCAAACCTGACAAGAGAATACAAGTGTATTTTTCCCTGCCTACATGTTGAGAAGGATGGCTAGAAAAAAACAAATAAAATTCTCCAAGGATCACAGTTCACCACCTCCATACTAACAACTGTTTGGAAGGTGTGCCAGAAGAAAGCCTTTTCTTTCATCTATACCCAAACATAAACATGAGAAAAAGAAGAGATTCTTAATGCCCACTATTAATTATGGTTTAGGATCTGCGATGCAGTTGCAAAAGAAAGCTCATTTTTGGCTCACTGGACCATAAATCCAGATTACAGTCTAGTAAATTATAGTAGCGTGTAGTGAACTTCAGGTGCTTATGTTTATGGTTAGATAAATTAACTTCTAGTAAAGGTTAAATTTCTCTCATATTTCCAGTGTGAGATTAACCAGAAAGAGAATTTTTCACAACCTATTTGCCCAACTTGCCAATAGCCTTGGGGCTGCCTAAGATTACTTTGAAAAAAAGAAACGTTTAGATTCTTTATAAAACTAAGTTAATATTGACCAGGGCTTGTTAATATGCCCATAATTATAAAAGGTACAGGGAAAACTCAAGTATGACAAAGTTGTGATTTTTAATCTCATTTTCTCAGTGCCACATGTTTTTAGTATCAGCTCACACTCCTTCTGCCTACAGACTTCTCCAGCATGCTGTACACACACCCACACACCCAAATGCCTGTACAACGGACAAGTGTTTGAACCAAATACATAGGAGCTGGTTCAAATGACATATTATTAAGAATATTTTAAAAATGACTACGGTTTGTAAAAGGATATACTATTAATCATGTTAGCCAGTCTTTACTGTCTCACCCTTATTCCAATGACAAAAAAACCAAAAAAAAAAAAAGACAAGTAAATAATAATATCACATACTTTGGCCCATGTGATGTGTGCAACAAGAAAGTCACAATTAAATAATAATAATAAAAAAAAGACAATTCCAGAATCCATAACAATGAAATCTGTTTCAGTGGAGGAGCCACTGAGCAATTGGCTGACTTTTCTGTGCACAAACCAACTGTATGTTTTCTCCTCCAGTCCAAAGGGGGCGAAGCTGCACACAACCCGCTTCATGATACGGCCACAAATGTACACTCACTAGTTTCAGTGCTTGTTCGCCAAACCGGAAGGTAAAACAAAAGAAAGGAATAAAGAAAAAAAAAAAAAAAGGTAAAGTGAAGTAGGATTGCAGCTCAGTCGATTTTGACGGCGGCATATATTTTGCGTATGAACATGTAGGCTGCGTAGAAGCCGATTGTTCCTGTCAGGAGCCAGAAGGATAAAACCATCAGGGTTGTGTAGCCAAAATACAGCAAGGAGGGAATGAATTCCACAATGTCCAGCTGTAAGAGAGGGAATGAAGTTCATTAAAGATCTAAATCATGAAAAAATATCTAGCATTTGGTTCAAATATCACTTCTATTTCTAACATTATACAAGGCCACAGCAATAAAAAGAACTAGAAATCTATTTTCTCTTTCTTTAGAACTGAGGCCCTGTAAATACACACATGTTTTTTTTTTAAGCAATTAACATTAAACACAGAGAGACAGAGAGAGAGAGAGACTAATTTTCCCTGTGGGTACATGTTAAATTGCATTACATTCATTGTAGTTAGAAATCCTGGCTGCTTAACAAAACATAAAAACATATATAAAAACATCAGCTGCATTACTTCTTCGTCTGGTTATGTTACTGTATTTTATCTTTTTTTTTTTTTTTTTTACAATTATTTCGTTGTTTTACAGCTTCTAAAACTAGCGAACAATAATTGTATTAGGTCTAGTCATACTAAATTAGTCCAAGAGGATTACATTACAGTGTTATTACCTTATTAACGAAGTAGAAAACAGCATAGACGAGCACGTAAAAGGCGGAACCTCCTGACACTATGAAAGTTCGCCACCACCACCGGTAGTCCTGCAGGGAGGGGCAATGGACAAATCTCAGCAGCATCACTACTGTATGGATAAGCTGACATTTTAAATGTCATTATTTCTTTGCTTGGATACTTTAGCTATGTTACTTTATATACAGCAAACCTGCAATGCGATATCCAAATGCACAATTTGGACCAAACAGATTAAATGTTTCTTATACAAAAAATACAAACCAAAAAAAAAAAAAAAAAAAAAAAAAAAAAAAAAAAAAAAAAAAACCCTGTGCGCACTGGTGGTAAAGCTGGCAAAAATAATGCATCATGTCTGAAATAAATAAACATTCTAAAATGGACAGTTGAAGGTGTTAGTTTAACAGCTAAAAACCTAATTCACTATGGACTCAAAGACTCCGAACACACCCACAGACCTACCTCTGCACAGAGCTGGAAGTAGACCATGACAATACTGATCTGGGAACAGGACACCACCAAGATGATGAAGACCAGGAAGAGGAAGCCAAACAAATAGTAAAACTGGTTCTCCCAGATAGCCTGGTTGAGAAGAAAACATTGTAACGCAAAATGTCAGACTCGCACTGCAGTACACAACCAAGGTAGACAGAACAAATCAGAATGTGTCTTAAGGTTGATTTACACTGAATATCATTCTGAAAACGTATTTTTTTTTGTCACAGGTACAATTCCAATTTATCATGTGTTTTAAGCCACACCAGCTTGGTGAGATGTGTAACACAAAAACAGGCTGTTTTTCAGGTGCTGTGCCAATAGTGAATGTAAATGAAGAATAAAGTCCAAATAAATCCATTCAAACCACACTTCTACGTTCTATAGGCTGTCATAGTATACAATAATGTTATGATGGTGCAGCATGTAGCTATAGAGAAATAATGATACTCATCACAAACACAACTAGAACCACGTTTTAAGTGAACTGTATTGTAATTACAGCTGGCCCAAATTCATGTGTCCACATCCCAAATATTTTATTGACACTGTTGTATGTATGGGTGTGAAGTACTCTGTTATAGCATATAAGTAATGCAAAGTGGCAACTTTGATTGGACTGAAGGTCCAATGGTGAGTCTGGTGAGAACTAGGTAGGGCTATCTCCACTCAAATCAAAGAAACTCCATTCTCTCTAAATTAGGGTTATGGTTTGACTTTCACAGTATGATAACCTAGGCTAAAATATCTCAGATTTATGCCATTGACTATTTAAAAACCTTTAAAATGAAAATTAAAGTAAAACATTATGAAATGTTTGTTCAAAAGTCTCCTTGCACATCCTTGTGTGTATATAACAAAAAAAGTCAACAAAAAAAGTGTACAAAAAGATCAAATCCACTAAATGTTGTTTCTTATGAATATACTTTTGACAGTTTTCCATAAAAATCTATACACTGTCAGTATTTATTGTAATTTTTTACATACTTCTGTACCAATGTGTATGATGAAGTTATTAACATGCCAGGAGTCAGCAGCAGAGGTAGCAATGTAACGTATTTACAACAGTAGCAGATTACACAACCAAAGGATTGACAGTGCAGTACATGTCTCCTGAGAAACAGAGTCTGCTTTAGTACAATTTACGCTACGTCCACATTAATCTGGACACATTTGAAAACGCATCTTTTTGTCTAGGTTTTGTCCTTCTGTCCACACTAAGACAGCATTTACAGGTGCATCTAAAAAAATTTGAATATCGTGGAAAAGTTTTTTTTTTTTTTTTTTTTTCCCCCGTAGTTTCATTCAAAAAGTGGAACTTTCATGTATTCTAGATTCATTACAAATAAAGTGAAATATTTCAGGCCTTTTTTTGTTTCAATCTTGATGATTACGGCTTACAGCCAATGGAAATAAAAAATCCAGTATCTCAAAATATTAGAATAAAGAATTTATAATACAGAAATGTCGACCTTCTGAAAAGTATGTTAATTTATGCACTCAATACTTGGTCGGGGCTCCTTTTGCATGAATTACTGCATCAATGTGGCATGGTATGGAGGCAATCAGCATGTGGCACTGCTAATGTGTTATGGAAGCCCAGGTTGCTCTTGACAAAACCCCATAGATTCTTTATGGTGTTCAGGTCAGGAGAGTTGTCTGGCAAATCAAGCACAGTAATAGCATGGTCAGCAAACCAGTTACTAGTAGTTTTGGCACTGTGGGAAGGTGCCAAATCCTGCTGGAAAAGGATATCAGCATTTCCGTAAAGCTGGTCAGCAGATGGATGCATGAAGTGCTCCAAAATCTCCTGGTAGACGCTGCATTGACTCTCGACTTGAGAAAACACAGTGGACCAACCCCAGCAGATGAAATGGCACCCCAAATCATCACTGACTGTGAAAACTTCACACTGGACTTTAAGCAACTTGGATTCTGTGCCGCTCCACTCTTCCATTGAAAACGCCAGCGTAGACAGAGAGCGTTTTAAAACTAAAATGCTTTTTTCAGATCTACTCGGATTAATGTGGATGTAAGACTTAGGGTGAGTCCAAAGGATGGGAGATGTGGAATTGTTGGACAATCACAACCAGGCACAAAAGGGACAAGAACCACTGGAGTAAGGGACTTGAACAGGGTAAGCAGAAATTCATTTTAATTGGTATTTTGAAAAACTGTGAGGTAATCATTCAAGCATAAACTGTGACTAACTGTGAAACTGTAACATCCCTAATTTGCACTAACTATGAGGTATGGTGTTACAACGGACCAATCTGTTACCATTAATTGCTATTGTGTAAACATACCAAGAGGAATAACAATTTATTACTATTATTATTATTATTATTTTTTTTTTTTACAGAGATGCAAAATTCACAATGGAAACCATGCTTATTTGCAAGTTAAACTTACACTGAAAATGAAGAAGAGCTCAATAAACATTGCACCGAATGGAAGAATGCCAGCCATCAGGATCCTACATAGAAAGCAGCAGATTATAGTGTCAATATAACATCAAGCTAGCTAGCTTTTTAGCCCTTGGCTATTCAACATAAACTGTTTAATTTTATTCAAGTTAGCATTAAACAGCTCTGATCAGCAAGTACAAGTAAGCTCTCCCAATAAACTTGGGCAATTCAATTTTTACCCACTGTGTTACTACAGAAAGCCTAAACTTACCCTACAAACTTGTTCATATACCAGCGCTGTTCTGGAACCTGGCGTGGGATCTGGTTGGTGCGTACCGGGTTGTCGTAGGGTTGTTTGCGGAAGCCGAAGTAGTAGCCCAAATAAACTAGTGGCATTGAGATACCAAACCACATACACAACAGAGCCAACATTGTGGTGAACGGGACCTAAAACAGGAGAGAAATCTTACAGCCTGTTCCAGCCACATCACATTTTAAAGTAAAAATGTGTGTGTAAATCAGCATGAGGTGTGAGAGGAGAGTCAGATTGTACATATACTCACAGCCCCTGAGGAGTGCTCTCCCCAGATAAAACAGTTCAGCACAAAACAGATTCCAAACACTACTGCAGGGTACAGGGTCGCAGTCTATAGATAGCACAAACACATAGAACATGTAAAAAAAATTAGCTAGTTTCCCAAGAAGCAGTACAGAACATAACATGCTTTTAAAAATCAATTCAATCAACTTTTAAATCGGTTTAAAAACAGCCTGTTAGGTTTTTATAAACAAAATTCAGACCCTGAATTGTGACATACATTCAAAATAAACTGAGCAGTCCTTTTTCTGATAGAAATCCAGTTACAATCAAATATAATCCCATAAGATGCAGGGGTGAACACATCAGTAGATGACACACCCCAATAGCAAATGGAACACCAGACACTAGATATGAGAGGGGTATAAATAGACAGGTTCTAATCACTGGCACCCAATCTTGAATACCTGATTCTAATTTTATGAATTTGAAACTGTGATAAATGTGGGGGTGTAGTTACTTTTTCCTTGTGAATGATCTGGGGATTTTTTATAACTTAAACTGAGAAAATTACTACAAAAATGTCAATTTTATGTATAATTTGATAGTGTGAATGAGCTTTATTAATATTCACTGTTTCAAAGAGGATCAAATGTTTTCTTGTCCAAATATGTCAAAAAAAAACTAACAATGTCCATGGGGTCTACTTTTTTTTTCCCCGTATTACTGTACTTTACTTTCACTATGCATACATGCTATGCAATCAGCATTGTTCATATACCTTTATACAGCTGTATATCTTATGTAAATCTGGAGGATTAAAAGCGATGTCCACTAGATTGCATGGCAGAGTCAACATCACTGTCCATCTGGTTTCCAAGGTAAACTGTAATGTTTACAGAGTGACGAGGTCCATTTGGCTTTAAAACTTTCTGCCAAGGGTGTGACTGTTGTCATGAGATGCGTCTCAAATCAAAACTCCTCACGGGGAAAAAAACATTTGCTAATCTAGAAAAACCAGAAGACTGGTACTCAAAACAGACCTCTACACAACTTGCTCACACTACACAACTTGCTCTCTTGTAATCGGGAGTCGTAAAGTCATTGTGGTGTTTACACTACGTGATCGCTCGGCAACAGGGGGCCACACAATACACGATCCGACAACGACTCTGTCATCCGATGACTGTATCTGGTGTCCAAACTACGTTTTGTCAAGAAAACACACGCAAGAAGTGACACTGTTATACGATGCACAGGAGTTGTTTATTTGAAGATGGATGTAGGACAAAAACAAACGGTGAAAGCTGTTTGTGTGATGATCTGTGGTGAAGAAACCCCAAAAAAGAAAAGACAAAGAAAGTGGGTGAAAGAATGGATTAGCACACACAGGTAGCAGGTATTGTGTATGCTACAGAGTTGGAGGCGAGCAAAAAGTTGTACAGCTTCTCCCCTTTATGCTTCTGCCATAGGTTTCGTGGGTTTCCCTTCCTCACATTGACCTCATCCCATGTCTTGCTCTCTCACTGGCTATAGCTCGTCACCACAATCACTCCCAGTGATGACACTTTTCACACCACAGGATGTGGATTTGCCCAACAGCTCCAGATATTTAGCATGCCAAATGCTGTGGTGTCACCCATGTGTCGTTGAGTAGTTCACACAGAATGATCGACTGCCAATTGGTGAGCGCTGAGTTGCCACCGGTCAAAGGGTTTATGTCAGCGAGCTCTGCGACTTGCAAATCGGGCTTAAAATCGTGAAGTGTGAACTAGGCTTAAGAGGCTTTAAAAATTCAAATACTAACTGTAATAGTAAAAACGTTAGTTTTAGTACTCAATAATGGTCTAGAATAGTGTACAAGTATGCAATTTGAAGCACAAATTTAGTTTGTTTACTCATTAGCATACACAGTGTTACATGGTCCTATACTGCCATCGCCATTTACATTGGCATTGCACCATGCATGAAGATGGTGATTGAAATGCATCAGTCTGGGAAGGGTTATAAAGCTATTTTAAAGGCTCCTGGACTCCAAAGGACCACAGTGAGAGCCATTATCTCCAAATGGAAAAACTCGGCAAAGTACTGAACCTTCCAAGAAGTGGCCGACCTTCCAAAATTCCTCCAAGAGCACAGCAACTACTCATCCAGCAAGTCACAAAAGAGCCAAGGACAACATCAAAGGACCTACAGACCTCTCTTGCATCAATAAAGGTCGTCACTGTTCATGACTCCACCATCAGAAAGACACTGGGCAAAAATGCCATCCATGGAAGAGTGGCGAGGCAAAAACCACTGCTAACCCAGAAGAATTCAGCTCATCTGAATTATGCCAAAACACACGGAAGCGCTTGGTTGCAGTTATTGCTGCTAAAAGAGGCACAACCAGCCGTTTTATGTTTAAAGAAGCAATTAGTTTTTCATATTGGTGATAGGTATTGGATCATTTTTTTTGCTTCAATAAAAAATAAATAATAAATAAAAAGTATTGTGTATTTACTCAGATTACCTTTGTTTTATGTTGTATTTCATTTGAAGATCAAAAACTATTTAGTATGATATATACACAAAAACAGAAGAAAATACTTTCACACGACTAAATGGCCAAATGTTTGTGGACATCTCATACTCACACTCATGCAGTACTTCCCTGAACCACAATGTTGGAAGCACATAATTGTATAACATGTCTTTGTATGCTGTAGCATTACAGTTTCCATTTATTGGAACTAAAGGGCCCAAACCTGTTCAATCATGACAATACCTCCGTGCACAAAGTGAGGTCCATAAAAACATGGTTTGCTCAAGGTTGGAGTGGAAGAACTCAAGTGGCCTGCACAGACCCCTGACCTCAACCTCACTGAACACCTTTGGGATGAATCTGAACCCAGACTACATGCTAGGTCTCCTCACCCGACATCAGTGTCTGATCTCACTAGTGCTCTGGTGGCTGAATGGGCAAATCCCCAAAGCTACAGTCCAAAATCTAGTGGAAAGCCTTCCCAATAGACTGGAGGTTGTTGAAACAGCAAAGCAGTGACTAAATCTGATATAGTATAATAATAATAATAATAATAATAATAATAATAATAATTAAAAAAATCATATGAGTGTGTTGGTCAGGTATCCACAATTTCTTGGCCATATAGTGTATATCAGCTGATGTGGAAACACAAAAGAAACAGCATAAAATGCAGCACGAAGCTGTTTATATAACAAAAAATAAATATGCAAGTTAGACTCAAAGTATTTATGTCTGATATGACATGGTAATATATTTCAAGGTTGAATCAGGAGAGAATAAGGACATAATGCACATAACTATCTCACCATGTTATTATATTACATTTGCTACCACTTGGCCCAGTCAAATAAATTTCCATGCAACCAAAACCTGGCATGGCACAGTACACTTCAGTTTTCACTTACCCAATGGGCCAGCTAATAAATATATGATTTGTCTACCCCTGAGATGGGATGAAGGATAGTGGTTTTAAGATTCAAACATTCATCATAATAGTACCATTAACAGGATTAAAATAAAACTGGTAAAATTTGTTTAGGAAAATACATTTTTTCCAATTGTAGCTATAGGTTTCTGTATTGTATTAAAGTGCAATTACTCACACAGAAAGCTCCTTTCTTCCATCTGTGACCTTTCAGAGTGCGATACAGTCGGCCAGCAAAGTAACCTCCAAACACGCTGGAGAAATGATTACCCCCCAAAAAAACACCCACAGACATATTAAAAGAGCTAGGGACTGATATGAAATCCCAAAAGCATGCTTCACGCACAGGCATGTGTACATACACAAGCACACAGCAAACACACACACATACATAGTTACAAACATGAGCTCATCTTACCCCATAAACATAAAGAGGAAGCAGGCAGTGGTCATCAGAGCCCCCCGACTAGATGGAGACAACATGCCTAGCATGGCCACGACTTTATCACACACACACACACACACACACACACACACACACACACACACACACAAAAACACCACTGGTCATTAGTGTTTTTTCTCACTGGTAGTCTAATGATGCTTTGCATGGATGTTCTACTCACAGATAACAATGAGGATCATACAAAAGAGCTGAATCCCAGAGCCTAGCAGAGAACTAAGAATCATGGGATACCGAGGTGGGCGGAAGACATCTCCGTGAACGTTCTTCCAGCCAGATTCTTCCATGGTGTCCTCCTGAGAGTGAGTGACATTAAACAGCATTAGTAAATGTAAACCGAGAAGACGACTTTAAGGCAAGCACAAAGGCAGACGTGATTCTCTTACAATGTCGTCCTCTCTGTTGTAGTTCGCTATGTCTTTCCTCAAGGTCCTGATGATTATCATACTCAGGATGCCTGCAAACATGTAAACGCAGTTCCTGATGAGCTGTTGTAACAAGAAAATCTAGTCTAGTGGCATTCTAGAATATTATTTATCTTTATCACTAGCCTTTCTGTAAGTAGTATCTGTGGATGTACTGCAAAGTACAGAAAAACATTATTGCCCATGGACAGAAAGGTTGAAAAAGCATTGGAGTGTGTGTTAATTTCACTGACGGCCTTTCCTCCCCATGATTAAGAGGAGACGACACAAACCTCATTAAACACTTTAACTGTGAGTATATTTAACATTAACTGTGACTATATCAACATGCAATATTACTGATGAAAAAAGACAAGCCTAAAATGTAGTTAAAAAAATAAAAACTTCACCAAAATCTCTCTTTATTGTTGTCAACAAAAAAGGGGAGACAAAATATTATAGACTTTTTTCCCCGAAAGCGAGTTCCGCACATAAGCACAGCGGGGATATTGTTGACTATTGACAACTGAAAACAATTACTTTAACAGATGCGAACAGTTACTTTAATAGATGCGATAGTAGAAACTTTGATATAGATAAAGCTTTCATGTACCTGAAATGATCCAAGTTAACCATTTTGAATGGCCTTATTCACCTTCATTTATTTTCACTATCATAACTTGCCAAGTATTATATTGACAGTTATGTTAGCCGACATGTTTTGTACAAATAGAAACTTGGTCAATAGAGAGAGATATAGAGAGATATGGACTGTTTGTAAACTGTTTAGCTGTCATTTATGCAGATTCTCAAGCCACTATGGGCTTTTACTGGGCTTTCTCTTGAATTTTTTTATTGCACTGACACAGTCTGCCACCCTTATTTTTGTTGATAGACAAAAAAAAGGCAACAAAGAGAGCGGGAAGAGTTTGAAGGGGAGAGAGATGGTCAGTTGAGCAGGATTAAAAAATATAATTTCATGTAGATAGGAACAGAGTATCATGATATATCAGTCCACACAGGATTTCACAGAGTTTATGTTTTTGATTGCTCCCAGCAAAAATGCTTGCGATGCAACATGGAGGTTTTTTGTTTTCTTTTTTTTTTTTGGCAGAAAATTACGTGAATTGGTGAAATTGCAATCTTTCACAGTGATGTTTGTTGGTAAATGAGACCTTTTAGCTGTACTCATGGTCGATGCACATGACTCGAAGAGGGCTTTGGCTGACTGCATGTTGTGATGACATCACATGATGTGTATTGGCCCAAATCTGCAGAAAATCTGAGGTAATATTGAAAAATTGCAAGCTCCCCCTCAGAGTTTGCTTGATTTTGCGTGAATTTCTGCAAAATTGCGAAATCCGGCAGGGACTGTGATATGGAAGATAAGGATGAATGAACTGTGTTTGTTTTGTGCCGCACATAATTCATGAATGTTCCTGCCTTGATACTCAAGAAAACATACTGTTTGGAGGAGACATGAAATCAGTGTTATGTAATTATATATTACAGAGGTATTTATATGTTTCAATTATATTTCTATATATATACCCCCCCATGGATCTTCATGAAGACATGGATTCTATATATCTATGCTACAAAATAATAATAACAATATAATAAAATAACACAATGTTTGCAATGCATATTAAATCATGAGTTAAAATCTGAAAACCAATTTCTGTACACAGGATCTTCTTGTGAGTTCCAGTTTTACACAAACTAAATTATTTGTACCTGACAAGAAGAATACAACCACCACTGAGTTGACTATGGAGAACCAGTGAATCTGTACATCGCTCATATTGAGGTACGTGTCCCAGCGAGACGCCCACTTCACCTGACTCTCCTACACACCGGCAGAGGAGACACAAAGACATTAGGAATGTATAGGATATATGGACATTCTGCTGAAAAGGTGGCTGATGTCTCACCTTCCAGTGCACAGAGTAGGTGAAGAGCACACTGTTCTCTTTGGTTGGATCAATCTCCTGAGGAGCAGAACCACTCGCCTCTGGTAGCGTGCATGCACCATTCGATTCAGCTTTCAGGTCTAAGAAAGATTTGCATTTTAAGCCCTGCTCACACCGGGACAATTTTCGCAGCACGAAAAACGGTTCGTTTAACGCCCCAGTGGCTGTCAACGACAATGTTCACACCTAGGCGT
The DNA here is from genome assembly GCA_024331685.1 of Stegophilus panzeri. Taxonomy (NCBI): domain Eukaryota; kingdom Metazoa; phylum Chordata; class Actinopteri; order Siluriformes; family Trichomycteridae; genus Stegophilus; species Stegophilus panzeri. The sequence goes on from JANDJT010000050.1 coordinate 13,277,111, forward strand.
AAAACGTGTGGCGTCAAAGTGTCACATTTTTTCAACGTCGAGGGGTTCATTTTTTTTTTTTTTTGATGCGCCGCGTCCAACCAATGAAATTTGCGCTGTTCTTCACATGCCCGGAGCTGCTGAAGTTACATAAAAGTACGACTTGATGGCGCTCAAGCACAAAACTGTCTTACCGACGAAGAAGAAGCCGAAAAAGAAGATAAAGATGCCAGCACCCACCATTTCAGTGAGAGTGCATAAGTGATATACCCGAAATAAAATGCTCACTACTAATAAATCCTTCTGCCTACACCCAAACAAGGTATCCTTTGAAAACACCAGATTCAAAATTACACACTAAATACTATATAATTGTATTTATTATGTTGTGTCTATTTTTTGAATGAAATGCAAGCATATATTCTAAATGATCCATTTAATTCTTTCAGTGTTGTTTTCTACACTAAATAGCATTGTTTGTTTCTTTGTCTTGTCCCTGCAAATGAAAATCTGCTGATTGATAGTCCATTGTATTTATTTTGTACCTGGCATATATTTGCATATAAGTATTCTTGACCTCTTATTCAAATAGCTAAGAGTCCCATTATTGCGTCGTTATATTATCATATTGACCACACACACACACTATTCATAGTCAACACTTCATCAATTTGCAGGAACATTAACATTTTTGGGCACAACAATAGATGCCCTATACCCACCCCCTCAAAAAACAAATTTATTAAAATAATAAAATAATCTGGGTCTCCCCATAAGTACGTGAATGCTATTGTTGCGACTTTGATATAATTCTAATCATTGCTTGTTTAAAAAGCGTATACTGTTTAAAATGAGAACTTTAAGGATTTAGCTTTAAAGCAGTATTTGTTGCAGTGGCCATATCACCAAATACGTTACATTTCACAAAAGCGCATATGTGCTTTAGCCAGTTCGCAAAGTGCGTGAACGGCTTAAAGACGTAAATACTGGCTCTCTTCTTCTTCTTCTCAGTGATAAGCGGGTGTCAGAAACGGAAAGTTGTGCAGCACCACCTTGGGTATTTATGCTTTTCAATAAGCGCCATCTACAGTCAAGGAGTGAATTTGCACTTTCATTCAGTACGTTTCCCGCGTTTCGTGTGAACACAAAAAAATGTGTCAAAAAACAGACCGTTTAACACGCTGTGAAAAACGTCCCAGTGTGAACAGGCCCTTAGATTTTACTCATTTGTCAGTCTGAGAGAAAGAGTGCACACACAAGAGAGGGAGGGAGAGAGAATAAACGAAAATGAAAGTACATTCATGCACACTTGTTTTAAAAGGTATCAATTATGTGTGTTAGCAACCAGCAATTTCATCACCTCTTGACCTTCACTTCGCTGTTTTATAAGAGAATATTCTATCTTAAATTCTCAACTATCATCACAAGAATATATGACTTTATACCATGGTCTGTCTGAATACTCAATTCTGATTGGCTGGAGGGTTGTGAGGCTTTTGTTTGTGGAGAGAACACAAAACTCTTAAAATACTCAATCACAAACTCTGACACCCTGTTATGCACAACAGTTGTAGGGACAATAGAGGCATGTCTTTGCAGTTTCACTCACCCATGGACATGGCATTTGGAAATTTTACTGTTTGACAAAATCCTGCCAGTAGACAACCCACCATTAAGTTTTATTATGCCTCATATTCCTCCAGGATGGTGAAAGCAGCTCATCTGACTGTTATTTGTTAGCCTGTTTGAGTGAAGGCATTACCTTCTAGCTTGACGCTCTGTGGCACCACCTCGAAGCGTACAACACGGTAATTATGCTCCTCTTCCTCCTCCACCTTCTCTTTGTGGTAGTACAGAATGAAGGACAGGTGGTTGTGCAAATAGTACTGCATGAACCAGAAAACATGTTAATTTACTAAATGTTACAAGGCCACAGGAATACCACAACACACCAATACCCTAGTACTCCATCATGACTGCAGCACTTAAAGATCTAATCCTGGGATTTACCAATCATTATAAAATGATATAGCTTTGTTGTTCCCAATTCTGAAATCATATCAACAGCTCTTACTAAAGGCCCTCTGTGTTAGGAAACTTATATGAGTCCTAAACCTTCTATACATTGTTTCTCAGAATCATGGTTTAACTAGAAACGTACTCAGGCGAAACAGCATACACAGGTCAAACAGGTTTGTGTTTTGCAAATGTCATGATTTTTGGCCTTAAAGTGCACCTATTATGCTGTTTCAGATATTACCTTTCATGTAGTGCATTATATAGCTGTTTGTGAATATAAAAAGTCTGTAAAGTTTCAAAGATCAAAAGTTCAAGAGTTATTGACTCCCAAAAGAAAGAACTGATTCTGAACACCTGAAACAAGTCGTCAGTAATTCCAGAGCGATTTGAGACTGCTTCTCAAATCTAGCTGAAGACAACGCGGGATTTGCAAAATGATTATTCATTAAAAATGGGGCCCAACCCACTTTATTTGGACCATCTTGCACCTCTGGATCACAATCTGTCACAATCTGATCACAATCACAATTATTTGTGTGTATATTTTATACCGAGTGTTCCAAATGCGTAGTTTTGTGTATACATGTACAGCCTCTGCTAACCGGCTAACTCAGGTTATTGCCAAACAATATATAAACTGACCACTGTGAAACGTCCTGTTCTCGTCGTACTTGCGAAGGTGGTTCAAGTTGATCTTCCGATGCATCACTGTCATACTCTGGCTTAAATTGATGAGGTAAAACTGACGACATTATTACTGTGGTAAATAGGCATTTCCTTTCCGACACCACTGTAAGCAGTAGACTAATCACAACACACTGGGACATCTGACCAATCAAAGCAGAGTAGGCTCTCTGAAAGGAGGAGTTTAGAGTGAACGGCTCCTTGAGCGTGTCATTTGTGATACTGAGAAAAAGAGGTGATGCTGCAATGTTAATTATCAGAAAATTCAAGTTTTTTTTTTTAACTTTAGATGCATGTAAACCTATTGTAGGAGACCTCTAAAACAAAATTAGGCATGTTTATATAGCATAATAGGTGCACTTTAATGGAAAGCAGCACATTTGCCATAATAAAGTGACAAACACTTAATAAATTCACTTTACTAGCACTTTTTCAGAGCCAAATACTTTTCAAACCAGCTCTACCGATTGAACACATAAGGGCAGAGCAGGATACTATACATAGAACACAGTCACTAAATATTTGGTGATCCCTCCCCGAGTCTACAGGTTGTAAAAATCCTGTATTTTGTCCTGTGTATTTTTTTAATGATCAAATACATGAAGCATTGGAAAATGCAGGATTTCCCAAACTGAAAGGCATTTCTCTTTTCTAATGTATTTCAAACAGAATTAAAGTTATAGCATTATGAATTTGGGTTACCTCCAGAATTGAAAAGGGAGAAACTTGCATTTAAAGATTAAAGACACCAACATACTAATTGTCTAAAAGCAACTACTATTAATCAATTTGATTTTACCGATATATATTAAATAATATACACAACCTATATTAATGACCGTTACAATTATGTCCATTTTTATATCTGCCTTCATTCATAGGCTATAGACAGACAGGCTATTCACAAGTCCCACCGAACCAACAGTCATCTATTTATAGAAAAACAGCATTTGTGACACCAAAGATGTCAGCATAATCGACATCGGTATCTATCATCACCTGAGGTAGTTTACACACTTGTGGTATTTAAACACATCACTTGATGCTTGACTAATCAAAATTTGCTCTTACATAGGTGGAGAAAATAATTGTTTATTCAATTATTTACCAAATTTAAACATGTTAGAACTTTGTCCTCAGTCATCTGTACAGAGTATGTAAGAATGAAAATCCCTGTCCAACTGGATTTCATGTCGGACTGTAAAATGTTTAGTGATTTCATTCACAGCAATTGAAATCACTAAACACGTTGAGAAGCGCCATTTGTCTCCACTGTCATCATGACTGCTGTCATGAGCTGTGTCACAAATTGAATACTACTATGACTCTACAGGTTAGAGTTAAGTATTAAAGTATTTAATAATCTAGAATTCTAGATGACTTGTATGCAAAACAGGCATTTCAGTATAACTGAAGCGTACATGAGAAGTTTTAAAATCCAAACAATAACCGAAAAGCGGTTAGTGTTAATACTCAATATCAGTCTACAATAGTACAAATGTATGCAATTTGACACAAATAGACACAGTGTCTGTTTGTTTAGTCAGTTGCTTGTAATAAGCACATGCAATATTTTAAGAGCATTATTTTCTGATGAAGCCCACACGCGACTGAAGTATAAAGTCCCCTCTGAAACTATTGGAACAGCAAGGCCAATTAATTTGGTTTTTGCTGTAGACTGAAGAAATTTGGGTTTGAGTTCAAAAAATGAATATGAGAAGAGGGTGTAGAATTTAAGTTTTTATTTCCTGGTATTTATAGGTTGATGTGTTAAATGACATAGAACATAAAAAAATCTGTAGGTGAAAAAAAATATATAAAAAAATATTGGAACATGTGACCGACAGGTGTTTCTTGTTTACTCAGGTGTGTCCTGTTAGATAAAAAATAAAAAAATATTTAAAATTTAAAAAAAATTCAGATTTAAAAAATAAAACAGCTCTGAAAATCTAATCTTGGTTTTAACCTTCAGTTTCACCTGTGAAGACTGCATTTTTTATTAAAAACGATAAAGCCCAAAGTATACTTCACTTTTTATGCGTGACGCAAATATAGTCATCAGCAGAGATTTCTCAACTTTTACAAAGTATATGCAGGTCGCACATGCACATTTAATTCTTTTGCACTATTTAGTTGTTCAACAAGGTGGCAACAATGACCCAGGGCGGTTGATTCTGAAGGTAGTCGATGAAAAAAAACTGAATAAATTGCCACCCCTTGCACTTTTCTGGTTGAGTGGTCGCACAGACCATCTTTTCTTTTACATTTAAATTTCTGCTATCTCTAGTAACAATAAGTGAAGCAGCATGTCTTTCTCCTCCATTGTTCTTCGTATTGTTGTTATTCCTCTTTGTTGTCGTCCTTCACACCAGAAGACCTGCTTTACTGCTCTGTAGTGACTCTTGTAGGCCAGGAGGGGTAATGCAAATTGTTGTAATACTCATGCGTTGACTGCCTGTGTATGCATACAAGCCAAACTGAGTATACTTTGAAAGGTTATGAATACAACTGTGCACATACGCTAGCGTACATGTAAAAACAACTAAGTATACTTTGGGCTTAAGTCAACATGAAGCTCAGAGAGCTGTCTATGGGAGGAAAGCAAGCCATTTTGAAGCTAAGAAAAGAAGTAAAAAAAATCAATCAAAGGCATTGCACAAACATTGGGCATAGCCAAAAGAACAATTTGGAATGTCTTGAAAAAGAAAGAAACCACTGGTGTACTGAGCAATAGACACTGACTGGGTCGGACAAGGAACCCAATAACAGCTGATGACAGAAACATTGTGACAGCTGTGAAGAAAACCCCCAAAACAACAGTCAGTGACATCAACAACTTCCACAGGGCAGAGGTGAAAGTACCACAATCCATTGTTTGAAGAAGACTTCAAGAGAAGAAATGTAGAGGCCATAAAAAAGATGCAAACCACTCATGAGCATTAAGAATCAGATGACCAGATTGGATTTCGCATAGAAATACAGCCACAAAAGTTCTGGAAGCAAAATTAACCTCTACCAAAGTGATGGAAAGGCCAAAGTGTGGAAAAAGAAAGGACCTGCTCATGATACAAAACATACTAGCTCATATGTCAAACATGGTGGAGGTAGTGTCATGGCTTTGGCTTGCATGGCTGCTTCAGGAACATGCTCACTAATCTTTATTGATGATGGTAGCAGCAGAAAGAATTCAGAAGTTTACAGGAACATTCTGTCTGCCAAGTTACAGAGAAAAGCATCCAAATTAATCAAGAGGAATTTTATCATGCAGGAAGACAATGATCCAACACACTGCCAACTCAACAAAGGACTTTAACAGGGGGACAAAGCAGAAGGTTTTAGACTGGTCAAGTCAATCACCAGACCTTAACCCAATTGAGCATCATTTCACCCCTTGAAGAGGAGACTGAAGGGAGAAACCCCCCAAACAAACAACAATTGAAAAAGGCTGCAGTAAAAGAATAGAAAAGCATCACAAAAGAAGAAACCAACAATTTGGTGATGTCAGTGAGTCGCAGGCTTGATGCATTTATTGCAAGTAAGGGATATGCAACCAAATATTAAGTGTTATTTACTTTATAGGAACAGATAAGTCTTAAAGTCAAATACTTTTGCTCGCCAAAGAATAGGGTGGTCTACTACAAAAGATTCTATGTTTTATGTTGTTTAACACATCTAGATGTATATACTATATACATATATAGACGAGAGTATATTCCATACTCTCATCTCATATCCATCTTTTGATCTCAAATTCATAGACATCAGTATCTGGTGTATAGCACAAACCAAATGAATTGGCCCCGTCTTCCCAGTAGTTTCAGAGGGAAGTGTATATGCAATCTGTTATTAATAAAAAAATTTTTTGGCCAAAACCTGATTTCTGGCCAGAATTCTGCCATAGTAACATCCAACAGGTTTTGCCAGACCACCACATAAATAAGATTAACTGACAGAGCCAGTAAGTACACTTACTTTATTACTGTCAGTGAAGCCCAATCTGTAGCCATGTTCAAACTGGACATCTTTTACTATGTCCTTCTTCTGTTCCTCATCTGTCCCTCCCTCTCTGTTTGGGTAAAACTCCAGCCTAGTGGCCACTGGAAGATTGTCTGCAATTCTGTTAATACACATCAACTGATCAGAGGTATTTCAATTAACATAATGTAAAACAAACAAAATGCTAGCAATAGTTAACAAATACCATTTAAAAAAAATAAAAAATTTGGACAACAAATGTCATGAAATAAAATTCTTAGCATTCTTAAAAACAGAGAATGCAATAAATTGTATAGAGCCCAAATGTACACTTAAGAAAGGCTTCATCATTTATCAAACGTAATAGAAAATTGGACTCCATTATTATATTAGCTTTTTGACTATTTCTAATATGAAATATACACTGTAATATACTGTTCTCAGGCTGTTTTTCAGCTTATTTTTCTTTTATGTTTTTCCCACCAAAAAAGAGAAGACAACTGGAAGGCACAATTTATCCTATTACTGTTTTGTAATAACATTGTACAGTCCAGTAATCTATAACAGTTACTCTTCCAGTTTCCTGAAAGACGATGCATTGCCTACACTACAGTAAGACTTAATAGGCATTAAATGCAATTTCATTACCATATTTTCATGCTCTTAAGCAATATAATAAAAATTTAGGTTGATATTTCAGTTGCATTGTTTTTACATTAAAAATTCTACACAAGGATCCCCAAACAGTGCATATTTTTGCTGGCTAGTCAGCAATAGATAACTAGCTAATATTCCAGCTTTGTCTTGCACTGGCTACGCTGATCCATCATAAATAGGTTAACCTAAATAATTTAAAATGGCAACTCAAATCTATGGAAACAGCAACCTTCATGCAGCAAGACACTGAGCAAATCAAGTGTTTTTTTTCTATTATAACACCATACACATTACCGGATGGCTTGACAATCACTGGCGGATGGTAATGGGGTCACCCAGAGAAAGACATTACATGTTACTTATTTGCCATGAGAAGCTATACTTCAATGCTTAAATGCTCAGCAGGGAAAATAAGTGTCGATTCATTTTTGAGAGCTGATCATAACATTATGAATCCTGTTGTGTTTGTGCGCGCAACAAAACTTAATAGTAGTCACTGGGTGTGAGCTCTCTTGCTCCTTTGTTTTCGCTCTATATGTGTTGAAATGTGAGATGATGTTGAGCTGAAACAAAAGACTAGTTTAAAGCACACTGAAGCATTATAATAGGTGCTTTAATAAAAGCTCCTTTTAAACCCAGTGAACAGAAAAACGGTTTTGCATAAACTAAGCTTTTTTCATCAAGCGAATATTTCATCTTATACACTGGCAACGCATGTTTAAAATAATCTGTCCAGTACGTATAATTTGCATGATATATTTACTCACTAGTAAAGAGAATGAGAGAGTACCGAAATTAATGCTCAATGAATGAATGAATGAAGGCTGTGATTCAGGCATAGTGTGAACTACAATATTAAATAAATGAAAGATTAGGCCTCCATTTTAGGAAGGGTTCATTTTTGCTCCATAGTAGGAGACATTGTTTTCTGTTAAATGGGTTTGAAGGAGTTTTACTTGACACTCTATACTGAAGCATACTACTTCTGGGTCTGTATGAGTGTCTGTCTGGAATATACTTCTGGGATAAACGCAAACCATTACCTGATCTCTAAAACTACACATGCCCCCAGTACCAGCTGATGTTGTGGGGTCACCCATGCCTAAGGCTAAACCACAACTTAATTGTAGAATATGCTAGTAGGGGAACATAATTTTTATGTAAAAAGTTAGAAATGATCAAACATAAGAGATAAATGCAGTGCAAGATGATGTATTTGCTACATTTTTCATTCATGAAATTGGTTGGGGTTGCACCTTTAAAAGCAATTAACCTAGGACCAGATTCATATAACTTTGTGAGATAGTTTCTATATAATTTAATACGGTAGTCCTGATGAGTCATTAAACCTGATTGGCAGAAGGTTTTTCTGGTTTCTCTAACAAAAAATGTGCATTTTTTGGCATATTAACATCAAGAATGTGGGGAAAAAACAACAACTTTAAATGCAACTATAAACAATTAAAAAGTATCAACTGTTGTTCACTGATAAACTAAAAATTGCTATTGTTGGCAAATTGCTGCAGTATAAGAGGAATTAAGTGCTTAAAAGGGGCGATTTTATTGGAAAATATCCCACTTATAAAATAATCAGTTCATGCTTTTATTAAAGTAAGATTTGTGCAAAACAGGTCACTAAGAGTTAATTGGGTGGAGTTGAATAAGATTTTAATGTTTGTTTGTTTGTATTAACTCATTGAGCCGGCCCTCATTTCCACCCATGCACACTAAGCTCTGCCCAAAAAAACTTATGGTGGTTCAACTAGCATGCTAAATAAAGTTACCATTAGCAAGGACTGTCATGGCATCACTTTCAAACACACACAGACATTCAACTGCTGGAAAGCCAAGTTATAACTCTATAAACATGAAACTAATCCTCATAATGATTTATGAGGATTTGAAGAGGGTGTTGGGGCGTTTCTATAAAACGACTGACAAGAAGCCAATCCAAATACAAACAAACATTCCAGACCAGAAGGCAGGTTTCCAAGCTGTTACATAATACACTTGTTCTGAGGCAATGGTTTAAATTACTATTTTTATCATTTCTAAACAAATTTCCACATCATTTGTACTAGTCAGAAAAGAAACATATTGACCATTGCACCTTTAAGGTATAGAAAATGTTATGGTCTTCTCAGATCAGTTAAAACCTATTGATTAGTGGGTAAAACTATCAGAGAGAGAGGTGACTAAATGATAGTAGAGTAACTTACAGGTGAACATAGTACTCCTCTTGGATGCGCTCAGCGATCAGCTTGCTCTCGGCCACGCTGAGTTTAGCGGGCTGCCCTGGTTTCGCGCACACCAGTTCACACTTCTTGTCCTGGTTCATCTGCACCTGATATGGTGTGTTCACGATACGATCGCCCCGTAGAACCTCACCTGATCACCGTCACAACAAGAGGAACAAAAAAGTCAAATTAATTAGCAGCAATCCAACTGGGGAGTGTGTTAGTTTCTTACACTGACATTTCATCCAACCCCCCATAACTTACCCAGATTCTCTGCCTTGTATACAATGCTCATGGGTCGACAGAAGGGAAGTGAGTAGTACTCATAGGGTAGCTGAGTCCTGGAACTGGTGAGCTTTACTGCCTATACATGACAAAACAACTGTACATGATTAATTCCACTACATGCAGGTTCATCTATCGAGCAGCCACAGTAAATATCTACAGTACAAAAACCTTTCTTTGAACATAGGGCTGCACAATATAGACAACATACTAGGCAATGTTATATGACTTGTTGAACTGCTGATATGATGTAAATATATTTATTTTTCCCAAAATCGTGAGGTGGGCTGGGAAAACACATCACATCACTGTCGCATGGCTGAATTCTGGGAAACACCCAAAAATGACAAACAACAACAAAAAAAAAAAAACACAACAACAAAAAAAAACCAGGTCTTCACCAAAGTTCTGGTTTACTGCCATTAATGTACATTAACGACAACATTTGACAAATGACGTAAAAATGTTTTTATTTAAGCGTTTTATTTCTAACTTTGCTTTGGGTGTTTGCCTGGGAAAATCATGCTTGGTAAGAAGCCAGTTTAACAAACAACAGTAAATGCAATCAGTATTCCTTACAATATATAACTTTCTAGCTGTGTGTGGTTTTTTTTTTACACAATAAACGTCATGCTTTGATTAAGTTGTCGGGTACATGTAATAGTGAAACAGACAAGCCTAAACAATTCAGTTCACAATGAGATATCGGGTGTCAAAATGTCCACAGTGCACCTGTGCGGTCAAATTGTTAGAGAAAAGCGCTTGTACGCTCTGTACAGTCAGCAGCAGACAATGTTTTAAAATGTTTAATTGACCTAATTGAAAGAAATTTAGCCAACAGAACAGAGCTGATAGAATTAATCAGTGATTATTTTACCTCCAATTTAGGACAGAGATCAGTTGAGTGAAGAGATGACGATGAGGCTCGTGTATAAATGCTAAGAGTGACTTTTACCTCAAGTGAGGGTCTGATGTGGATGATGCTGATGATCAAAGGGATAAATAATTTCCCAATGTAAACTTATAATTCTTCCAAATTTGGCAGAAATGTTTTACCCCATACGCATATCAGGTTAGAAATGTAGAGGTAGACATGGAATCTTTCAGCAAAATTGGAATGAAATCTTTAAATGCATTTAATTTTCTCCCTTTTCACTTTTGTGGGTTACCTCAAATGTTAATGCTACAACTTTACTTCTGGTTGAGATACATGCAATAGAGAAACATATTTCAGTTCAGAACAACCTGTAGCTTTCAGACCTATATATAGTAGAAAATGTCAAATTGTGCCCATGTGAAAGGCTTTCCCAGGCTCTTGCATTGTTATTTCTGTTTGTTAGATCAAATTATCAAGAGATGCAGAGAACCAAGATGCTCACATTAGTTATTCGCTTTTCTGACACTGTATATTTAGACAGTGAAACCTTCTGTACAGATCAACAACACAAAGATTGCAAGATATAATATTGACACAGTGGTTAACAAACAATACCATGCAGCCCAGTTAAGAAGTAAAAAGATCTGCAGTCTTATTGCCTAACACAATCTGTAGTATAGTTCCTTTTGCAAAGCTGAACAGGCAGCCATGCGCACCTTGATCTCAACGGGGTCATTCTGATGGAAATCGATAGGTGCGACACCAGGAACATAGAACGGTTGGACCAAAGGCAGTAGAGACAGGAGCAGCAGCACGACCCACGACTCCTGCAAAACAAACACAAAGCCACACCCAAACTGAAACTGATCATAAGCATTGCTTTATTCAATGGTGTGAGGAAAAAAAAAAAAAAGAGAAAACAAAAAACAAAACACTTAATGTAAATCATAACAGGGCTTTTAACACTGAGCAACACATACCAGGTTTAGCCTATCATTTTAGCACCGATTAACTCCAAACTGACAAAGTAGCGACATGAAACATTCATACAAAGGCAGACTCAACTTCATTGCTAAAAGGATTCCTTTGGAGAAATGTTCCAGAGCTTTTCGAGTCTTTTTAGATTGATTTTTTACAATTGTCAGACTTTAGTTTTAATGCTTTTTTAAAGGTCATTGACTGCATGTGACATAGATGAGTGCAGACAATAAAGGAACATGTCGAGATGACAGCTTTCTAACCTTGTGTCTTAAGTCTATATGGAATATTCAGTCAGGTATCTGGAATTTCAGTACTTTTCCAGGTCTGGAAGTGAGTATTAATTTTATATATTTCTATACCTGCACAAGAATCTGCTGGAAACCAATCATTAATTTGGGTGAAATAAAGCTATTATGTAAAAGTGGTTTTTTTTGTTTTGTTTTGTTTTTTAAAGAGCCAGAGAATATTCTTACAGAGCAGGAAAATTATGAAAGGTAAAAACAGTTGTGACCATGAGTCAAGGTTTAGTGAAAGTTCTTCTGAATTAATGTGTGGTGCCTAATGTCTTATGCTTATATATATATAATTAAATATTAACAATAGTTGAATAGTTTTTATATGTCATATTATAATGGCATATTGTTATTTTGTTCCAATATTGCACAATTCTGTACAAACACTTCACACATGTTTCCACAGTATCTGTGTACAAGGTTATCTATGACTAATTATAACTATCATTGTTGTTTTTTTTAATCTACTGCAGCATTTGTGGGATGGTGCAAACTACGAATTTTATTATACAAGAAAACTTCTTGGATTATAAAGCTCTTGAATCCTGAATCTCTCGTCACTGAAGGTCCAAAGGGGATTTTTTTTTAAATTCAGTCTGTCTTAACTCCCAAAGCATCTTAAACTGGTGAGTGGAATCAAAACGCAGACTAAGAGCAAAAGATTGTCAGGAAGTGTTAAATCTCAAACTGCATTCCATTACGTGAGCTAAGTGACAAGCAAATCTATCATTATTTGCGGTATTCTAGCGATGACAAGAGTTACGTTACAGCGACCTGAAAACAGTGTGTCGTTTCCAGAAACCATTTCATAATCGTTTGTCAGATCGGTAAGACAGCCTGCCTAGGTTCACTTTACAAATCAAATGACTATCTGGTTTAGCTGGCTAATCTAGAGGAATAAGAAGCTAACTAGCTAATTATCTAGCTTGCTAAGCAGCTAGCTACGTCCCGCGGCTGATTCTAAGAGCAACACATATTTAAAACGTATAAAACAACTACGTGTTGTAGTTGTTCTAAAACACAATTTACCCGAATCAACACAGACGAGTATTATTTTTCAAAACATAGAGTTGTCGTTTCAACTCACCATCGCGGCCGCCATCTTGAATACACGTGTCATTCGTGACATCACCGGAAATTCGTAAGTTCGAAATCATGATGTCTTCGGCTACCGTTACATTGAGAGGCTTCTTAAGTTTATTACTTGGTCGTCAGGCTTTGTTACATTTCACTTTGTTTGTAAACTAGGTGTGTGCTGGTAAAACGCGCACTTCAGAGTATAAATGTTGTTGGTATAGGTTTTAATGCTCAGACTTGCTAATGCTTGCTTTCGCCGGGTTTTCAGCTTTTGTGTGTAACAGCTAGCTTGAAACTGCGTTATTAGGTTTACATGTCGACTTAGCATTCATTAGCTGCATTAATAATTATGCCAATGGAATGTCCTCACATGGATAGTAAGGCAAAGGTGTGTGTGTGTAATAATTTGAAAGTCTTGTTTCAGTGTAGACATAAGCAGACTATATTACACAATTAATGTGTCATTACTTTTGGATATTAATCTCACTTATTTCACTAGGCTTTACACTAAAAACAACTGCATATAGAAAAGCGGTATATTGATGCTAGAGTATATTGAAGGTCGTGAGTTCAAATCCTAGCACTGCCATTGCTGGGCCCTTGAGCAAGGCGCTTAACCCTCAACTGCTCAGCTGTATAAATGAGAAATGTAAGTCGCTCTGGATAAGGGCATCTGCCAAATGCCATAAATGTAAATGTTCAACTGTAGTTCTGTGAACCATGCCAGAGGCTGGTGTTTTAACACCTGTATACTGCATAAGTGGACATGTTGAGAACTTCACCACAAAGTCTTGTGGTGATTGTATGACATAGTGTTTTCTTTAAAATACACTTTGTAGCCAAGTGTATGTGGACACCTGACCATCACACCTGTATATGGGCCTTTCCTAAACTGTTGTCACAAAGTTGGAGGCAGAATGTCTAGGATGCCCTTGTATGCTAAAGAATTAAGATTTCCCTTCACTGGCACTAAGGGGCTTAACCCAGACTTATTCTAGCATGACAGTTTCCCTGTGTGCAAAGTGAGGACTATAAAGACATGATCTGGAACCTTCTTGCAGAGTTCCTACCTCTTCTGTGTTGGTTCCAACTGATGGGGAACCTTGGCAGTTATCTGGTGTTCATAGAGCCACAGTTAAATGGGTAATCTACCATTCTATTTCACCCAGTGTTTTGACTCCTGGATATACCAGGAATATAAACCTATACCAGTATGTTACAAGGAACCAACTCACCCTAAGACTGACTGGAAGGACATACTGCTCATCTCACTGGGAGGGGCAAAGTTACCATTGTAGAACTAGGAAAAGGTGCATGGTAATGCCCAGTACAGTACTGCCCATGAAGAGGAGAGGTGTCTCATGGAAGTGTTAGAACAGGGGCCTGATTCCCAGACAGCCTACAGTTTGAGGTGATTACATCCACCGCTCAGTGGGCCGGTCTTTGCTTAGACATAGAAGCATTTGGTGTCTCTCCCCCACAACAGCTGATGTGCTGATCGAATGACTGCAGTCTGGTTTTTACGTAGAACTGCAAGATGTGCACGGCATAGAAAGAACCATTCTGATGGTTCCCTTTCATAGAATGCAGTGGTTGATTCACAAAAGTGGATGATATGACGTTAGGAACCTTGAATTTTGCCATAGAGTACTGAAGTTCTAGCCAGCAAGAATGTGGTTTAAGCAGAAATAGCTGCCACATATTTTTAGCACTGATGTAGATCTCTCCTTGTCTAACACACCATTCGCAGAAAAAATTTCCACATAAGCGCATACAAGGCTTGTGTTTCCTGTACTGCTGGATAGCAATACATTACCTGCTCTTCTCTCTGAGAGGCTATACCCCTACGAGCAGGTACTCTGGCCGAGGGTGCCAAACCATTCCATCTGAATGAGACAGTAGACAGATTGATACACAAGGAATCCCATCCATCAGTATAATTATCAGAGGAAACCAGGGCCTTGCTGTCCAATTCAGAGCGACAAGCAACACTCTGTGACTCTACGATGGACTCGATGGGACACTTGAACAGAATTTCAGTGTTCATTTCCTGATAATGTAGGTGTATAGTCATCTTTTGATCTCAAACCCAAGTGTCTTCAGTGTATAGCAAAAACAAAAGAATTGGCCTTGCCATTTCAATACTTAATAGGGGACTGTATGTACCATGCATGTAAATGCATTAGGATTCCTCAAATTAAGTGCAAGATTTTTGCACCTTGATCTTTTTAATTCTGGTATAGATATGGTCCAGAATCCTGTGATTACTAATACAGACATATAATAATATGACTGAGTAGAAAAACTGTGGAGAATTCACTTAAATAACCACCCCTGCATTGTGTACCAGGAATGTTGAAATTTTTTATTTGTTTGTAGCTGTTTTGAGAAGGGAAAATGTTCTAGTCTTAAATGTTAAAAGAACAAACCTCTATTATACTAAATAGAAAAAGAGTACTTGTTAAATCAGGCCATCACAGGAAAAACATAAAAATAAAAAAATACACAAGATTCAATATCCATTAATGTAAAAAGCATATAGAAAAAGGTATAAACACATACAAAATCTAAAGTCGTGTCATTTTGACGGTCTTGACTAATTCTTCTATATTTCTTATTGTTTTTATTCAGCTTCAAGGTTAAATGATCATTTTCTTAATTTAATCTCTGTGAAGCACTTTAATATAAGCAGGTTGTAAGTGAGATGCAGAATTAATGAAAAACTACTACAAATATACAGTACAACAGACATTTAGGAAATGTTTTGATGTTTAAATGAATTTTAGAAAGATTAATATCACAATTTATATTATATTATGATATTACCGCACAGCTGTTTAGGGAAAGTTACTTCATGTTAAAAAAAAAAAAAACTTTTAAATGAAATTGCAATGGTAAATAAATGAGAGTTCTGACAACACTATCAGAAGTAGTATGAATTCACAAGCGTATATTAAAGCTGGACAGTTATTGAATGTACATCATGGCAAAAAAAATTATCATTATCAAACGATGAATTTCAAATAAAAAGTTGTTAGCGGTAATTTGCTGATGAATGACATACCAAACAAGTTCATTTCAGGTGGCTGCAACCTAATATAGGTTGAAGTTTTGAACTATTTTGTGTAAACTTTTCCAACAATCCAAACTGCAGATTCATAATTCATAATAATGCAATTCATATGAAAAGTTATGAAGATTGAGATTTTGCTTAGGAGTGGGGTTAAAGTAACATTTTGAACTCAAATTCATAATGTTTCATGATCTTTTAATGAATCAGTTTCACTAAGCATGTGAAAGCATTGAACTAAACTTTCTGAAATTCACTACTGTTAAAAAAAAAATAAAACTGTTAAAGAAATGAGAACTAGTAGAACAGCAAAAAAAAAAAAAACAGCAAAAGATAAAAATTCTCAATAATCCCATACATAAATTATGACTTTGTACAATTTTGTGCAATCATATGCTACACTCAACATAAGATAAAAGGCTGTGCATGATTAAATTAAGATTGCATTCTTTGTTAATTCATTCACTCACTGCACATTTGCATTGGATATTAATGCACGTGCGCTTGCTGTATGTGTCTAGCCTAAGAATGTGTGCGTGTGTGTGTGTATATATATATATATATGTATATATATATATATATCTCAGGGCTGTTGTTGGTACTGGCTCTCTGTGGCCGTATAGAAGTCCTCCAGCACGCTCTGAAGGTACTCAAAGGTCGGTCTGTCTTCTGGCTTGTTTTTCCAGCATTCTAGCATAATGTCATACAGCTCCTGAGGACATGAGTCCAAGCGCTGCATGCGATATCCTCTCTCCAGAGAGCGAATCACCTCTGGGTTTGTCATGCCTGGACAATACACACATACAAAGTGACAGTGAAAATGAAATGTTTGCACAATGTACACACAGTGCAACATCTTTTGATGATCTTATACTCTGTTAACCCATTTGATATTTTATATCATATTTTATATATTTTGATATGTCAATAGCAGAACACACTGTACAATGCTAACAATATTTGTCCTAGCCAATGACTATAAAAACTGGACAAGTTGCCACACTGATTCCTATTGTACTAACGTTTGTGAAGCTATGGCCTGTGCAGTAGGTATTTGTTAATATTTATTGAGCAGCCACAGTTGACTGAATAATATGTGATTGTCTATGAGTACACAGATCTATTGTATTAAAGTGGTTTCAGTTAACTAAAGTAACAGATTTTCTGTATAAGCAAACTTTTATGTCTTAGAAACATCAACTTGTATGTGTCTTCTACTGCAAAACAGCTTACTATGCCTATCAAGCACCATAAATCAACATGTTTAATGACATAGTTGATTGCCTTCAATACTGAATATTTCACCACTGTACATGCACACACTTGCTTTTAGGCCTACTGAAAAGAACTGTGCCAAAGCATGCAGGATGTCATCTTCCAAAATAGATGCCGTTTTAACAGTTATTATTATTGTTATTATTATAACACTATTAACTGCTGACAGACTGTTGGCTAAAACTGCTTCATGCAAGTTATGCTTGACATATAATGGATTTGAATGAGGTTAAATAGTAATGCTACCAGCCACAAGAGGTCGTCAGAGACATTGTGGCTTCACTTTCAAATGTAGTCATGTTGTCCATTGTATACAAACGGTGACAACAAAGAAAAACACTGGTTCTGTTATGCTACTGAATCAATACAGTTATTCTGACTGATCACCTCCATTCCATAATGAAGCGTTTATATCTTTATATCTGGGAGTGGGTTCTTCCAGGATGGCAATGCCCCTATCCACTGAGTGTGAGGATTCACTGAATGGTTGGATGTTGATATGAGTCATTTTCACAATTATCTCAACTCAATTAAACACCCACGGGAGATTTTGGACTCATGTGTTGAACAGTGCATTCTACCACCATCTTCAAAATACCAATTGAGGGAGACGCTGTTCCTTAAATATGTCATCCATCTGTACATACAAAGATTTGTTCCCCTATGTGCTTGGCTCAATTTCTTTTATGATGAAAAAAATATTTTGAGCCAATAATACAGAACATGAGGGCAAAGCTTCTACATTATGAAAGGTACTGTACTAACAATAGACATTCTCTCAGTTTATTAGGAGATGGGGCTTCAACTTTTTTGGGCATACAACCCCTCCATTTGTTTAACTTTAATTGTAAAAATGTTGTTGCTCCTTCCTCCAGTGTGGATACTGTACAGTGTACAATTGTACACTCTTGAGTGGTGTTTATATGTAACCTACAGTATATCTTTATCTTGCCCCCACTTTTAAAAGTAATCATGCCTACTTTGGGGGATGCTCCCCACAGGTTTAAAAACCCTAAATTAGAATGCGGAGTGGCAGTACTGACCTGGGTATGGTGTTCTGCCGTAACTGATAATCTCAGTGAGCAGAATACCGAAGGACCAGACGTCTGATTTGATGGTGAAGGAGCCATAGTTAATAGCCTCCGGCGCAGTCCACTTAATGGGGAATTTGGCACCTTACACAGAAAAATAGCGAGGTCTGTGGTTAGAATTTACATTCTCATTCTTTATTTGATTTAGCAACACAACAAAAATCAGTAAATAAAGAATGAGTATTAGCAAGTCTGCTGATTTGAGGACTGTGTAACGACTCACCTTCTCTGGCAGTATATTCATTGTCCTCTATGATACGTGCCAGACCAAAGTCGGCAATTTTGCACACCAGACTCTTATTAACCAGGATATTGGCAGCCCGCAAGTCTCTGTGAATGTAGTTCCTTCGTTCGATGTAGGCCATGCCTTCTGCTGTCTGGGTAGGCAAAGACAAGTAGATTTGTATCTCAAATACAATCTAGAGTAAGAGTCGTTATCGTCAGACATCAATGTGCTATACATATGTTCTAGAATGCCTCTGCTGGCTCAGAAGTGGTACTTTCAAATTAGCCTGTTACACACTATTTTTATCCATAGAGCCCTATAATTAAAGGGATCAATATTTGTGGTTTTATCTTTGAAATACTTTAATTTCAAGGGATAAATGTTTGTTTTCTCCCTTTGCAAGTCCAAAAGAAATTCTGTAAATAAAATCTGTTGGGCTTACTATGTGATTAGAAACTTCATAAAATCATTTATGCTCCAATTATCCACACACACAAATCCTGATACACCAGGGCACAATGTACAAGCCTACCTTTGTACACACAGAGGTACTTGTTGCTTGTCAGATTTGAATATTAAAATTCGACCACTAACGGGACAAACCTGCTTTGTACATCAAAGGCAAATGTGTCATGGTACATTCAGTTCCATACAAAAAAAACTGCAGGAACTGCAGAATGATAGCAGGGTGGAAAGGTGCAGACACAGCCAGACTCACCTGTGCAGAGAAGTCTATCAGTTTGGGCAACTGGAGACGATTTCCTTCGTCACTCTTGAGGAAGTCCAATAAACTGCCTTTAAAATGCACATACAGGCATATTTAAAAATGAATTCTCTTCACCTTTTATCCAGAAAATCCTGTATCTGCTCACACACACACAAACACACCATTCTCCATGAACTCTGTGATGATGTAGATGGGCTCTTCCTTGGTAACTACAGCATTGAGGCGGACCAGCTTGTCATGTTGGAGGCTCTTCATAAGGTTTGCTTCCATCAGGAATGCCTCCACAGACATACTGCCCGGCTTCATAGTCTTCACAGCCACCTTGGTGTGCTTGTTGTATGTGGCTGAAAATAAGAAGCCAAGCTACAATTAAAATAATACATATCCTTCTTCATTCATTTAACCATTGTTTTGGTTTTCAGGACAAATATATACGAAACTGGGTTTCATATGCACAAAACTTAACAACACTTAGTAATATCTCTGACCATTCAAAGCAAACATTGTTGTGAAAAGCCATGAGGGTCAAAATATGCCAGACAAATGAAGTTATCAAAAAACATTAAGAGGAAATTGGTGGTCGGCACTTACCCATCCAAACTTCTCCAAATTGTCCAGCTCCTAGCCTTTTGTCCAGCTTGAGGGATTCTCGTGGGATTTCCCAGGCATCCTTTTCCCATGGCTTCTGGGGTTTGGCACTGATGCAGGGGTTAGTGAGTGATTGACACAGTCCATCTCCCTGCTCTGTAAAAAAAAGACAGAAACACATCCCACCTGTGAACCTGACCTACTCTAATGCAAAACCTGATACACAAGCAGGAAAAGGCTTTCAGCTAGTGGCTATGACAATGTCTTTCTTGACAACACTGAGAGGATATATTAATGCAGTAAATGTTTTTTTAAGTGATTTTATGCTATGTAAGTCAAACTAAGAACACTAGAAAAACTAGTGACATTTTGTTCTTACATCTGAGTGTATCTTATCATAGACCACAGTGCAAAGCAAAAAGTTTTCACAGTGATTTTATATGTAAAAATACACTCAGTATCACAAAAAGAGTATTAAGGCTACTTTAGATTATGTGAGAACAACTCACAATGTCAAGAGATTTTCTAATAGTTGGTGAATATATGCATACACTGATCAAATTTGAAATTATTTTCTTGCGAATGCATTTTTATAGAATATGAAATATGCTGTGTGACCACACCGCATCACAGACACAAAACATTAAAAGGTCTCTTGGTTACAGAAATAAAGATAAAGGTTAAGCTTTGGATACAGGCATAGCTATATTTATCTCAGTTTAGCTACTGTACAGTTGAACCCCTTTAAACAAATTACACTGTGGTGTATGTGTTATTAAAGGACTTCCTGTGTCTCTTACTCTTGTAATGGTTGACAAGCTCCTGCAGGGTGTTGAATGTGATCCGAGGTGAAATGTAGAAGCCACCACTGTCTAGTGTACGGATCTTATAATGCTTCACTGTATCACCTGTTTGAGGGTCATGGTCCCTTACTGATAATGAGTAGCTTCCTGTGAAACAGAAGTGTGGATAAGTATAAGTAAATATAAGTATTGACAACTGTATTATGGTGCAAATGAGGATAATGCTAATAATTCAACAATAAAAATGAATTAGGGCTTAATGCATGAAATGATTCAGATGAACACTTAAATGAACAGATCATAAGTAATCTTTATAGGATCCTATTTCTGCTTAGTCACTTAGGAAATAAAATATAAGTAATTATTTAAGTAGATTCAGTTGAATTTAGCATGTATGTTTAACTCGCCTTTGGTGGTCTCACTGTCCCTGATCATGAAAGAGCCCACTTTATTCCCAGAGACCAGGAGCTGTCTCTCTGCATCTTTCCTGCTCACTCCTGTGAAGAACCAGCTGAAAGACACACACAGTGTACAGTATTTCAGAGCACTGGATTATAGGTGTGCATTAAAACTAGGATCCACATGGGCCACAGGATCAAACAAAAAAAAAGCTGTTAACTGTTATATAATAAATGTTAATTTGGTCTTGTAGCCATTTTGGTAGCCATTTAAAAAACCCACTGTATAATAAAGTCCTAGCTGCCATTTACTCTTAACCCAGCACCATAAGATTATAAGAAATAGCTATCACCACTAGTTGGTATATTACAGTAAAAAAGTATGGAAATCAGCTTAAAGTCCCATGAAGTGCCTTGAAACATGCAGCATTATTCAATGTGTTGATGTAATTTCCACTGAAACAGGAAGTCAAGGTGAGACATAGAGTGGCTCCTCCCCCTTTTTAAATAGCCAATGGCTCAACAACGGCAATTTTTATAATGTTGGTAACAGGACACTTCATATTCTTGAAAGCATTAGATTGGACAGAAAATCTGATGAGAAGCTGAAGTGCAGAATGATGTCATAGAAATTGTTGATCCCTATTGGTGGTAGAGAGAGAGACTGTAAATTTTG
Source organism: Stegophilus panzeri (assembly GCA_024331685.1). NCBI lineage: Eukaryota > Metazoa > Chordata > Actinopteri > Siluriformes > Trichomycteridae > Stegophilus > Stegophilus panzeri. Next base: position 13,299,029 of record JANDJT010000050.1, read on the forward strand.
AATGCATATATCTCCTAAATGTGAATTTTGTCATTGTTTTGGAGCAAACTAGCTTTTAGATAACCTTAAGGCTGATATATTTATATTAAAAGCCACAAAACTTCATTTGGATTTCATGGGGAATTTAAATTAGTTCTGTTGCTTATTGTCTCTATACAATATGTATAGATATATAAGGACATTGTACCTAATATGTCAATTACTTTTGATTACTTACTGTCCCTATATGTCTGCACCTTGTTCCAAGAGAAATTCATAGTACATGCAAATGTGCTTGGCTGAATAAAGTGATTCTAACTGTGTATATTTTGGAAAATGCAACAGGCTAAGTACATTAAGAAAATATAAACTAGGATTGGTCAGACTTTCTGCTGGAGCGGGTTGAAAAAAACAAAAAAAAACAATTCTGTGCTCACTCATTGAATCTCAGTGAGCAAAAGCTGTTCGTGCCAAGGATTTGTCCACAATGTACCTAAATTATCTGCATTATGTGTTGCATACATACACTTGGTATAATGTATAATGTCTGTATGTTATATAATACTGTGTATATTACACACTCACTCTTCAGTTTGAAGTGTGTCTTTAGCTACATAGTTACTGGGGATGTAGCCTTCCTGACCAGTACTCAGAGACATTGCTTTCCACCATTCACCTGACCTGCAGAAAGACAAAGCATGAAAAATAAAAATTACACATGTATGAAGGTATACTAGGAACTGTACCACTTCTGAAAGCTTATGTCCAGGGAACACTTACTCTTGTAAGATTTTTAACTTGTCTCCTTTTTTAAAGCCCAGGTCTCCATCGTGCAAGGCATCATAGTCAAAGAGCGCTATGGCTATGTTCTCAATATCTAAGAAGCATGAACAGACTTTTAGAATGCTTTTACTCAGCCAGATTTAGTTAAGTCTAATCAGTGGTATTATCACATTATAAAAAATACATAAAGCTAGATTATTACGAGCTGAGAATTCATTATACTGTAAACACTAGTGAAGCAGCAAACAGGAAATTAATTTGGCACCATGCTTGCAAAATCTAACACGGATTACAGTTTGTCAACAGTGTAGGAAAGTATTATATTAATAGCTCAGCTGTAAAACCATGATGTTAGCAGTGACTTCCTCTTTAGCATGCAGTGAACATTTTATGAACTAGTACTCCACCTCAATTGGATTTAAATGATTTATATCATTAACATGTTTATAAACCAATGAATTAATAAATTTTTCATAACTGTATGCCTGAAGACACAACTCAAACCAGAGATGGGCAACAGTTGATCATTTAAGCAGGAGAAAGTTTATAACAAATCTTTTATAGAGTGAAAAATGTCCCTCACCGTCTGTGCTTGAGGAAGGAGGAACAGGGAAGGTTTTGTTCTGCTGAGAGAATAAAAAAGTGATTTTTATTTTTATTAAATATACATTTAATCAGCCCTCCCCCAACATTTCATATGATTATAAAACTGAACCTGAATAATAGAAGTTAAATATTTTACAATCACTCCGTTCATTGGTACTTGTGTACTGCATCAGTTTCACTCAGGGGCGCACAGTGGCTTAGTGGTTACCACATTCACCTCACACCTCCTGGGTCGGGGGTTTGATTCCCGCCACGGCCCTGTGTTCTCCCCGTGCTGCGGGGGTTTCCTCCGGGTACTCCGGTTTCCTCCCCTAGTCCAAAGATGCATGGTAGGCTGATTGGCATGTCCAAAATATCCGTAGTGTATAAACGGGTGTGTGAATGTGTATGTGATTGTGCCCTGTGATGGATTGGCACCCTGTCCAAGGTGTACCCGCCTTGTACCCAATGCTCCCTGGGATAGGCTTCAGGTTCCCCGTGACCCTGAAGGATAAGCGGTATAGAAAATGGATGGATGGATGGATGGATCCACTGCTGTAGGAACAACTTCATAAGTCCGCAATAGCTGTTAGCAGGATACATATAGTATGCAATGTGTATTATGTTAATAGAAGGGAGAGGCTAAAAGTTCTATGCATAAAATGTAAAAATCTCCACCAAAAAGTAGTTTGCAGGAGCACTTCCATTATTAACACTTCTGAAGGATTTTGAAAGAGCTTACTAAGAAATTGGAGCTGGAAGTTTCTGCACTTGTGGCACTTTGTGCTATTTCTGCTGTTCTAGATGGTCCCAAAAGATTGGACATGGACACCCTAAAGATTTGCACTTCTCAACAACTCAAAAAGTCTCACCCTTGCTTCAGTGGATGATCTCACCTGGATACTGTAGACATGTACAGTACTAAAGAACTGCTGCTGTAATCACAAAGCCTGTCCTGTGCTCATCATTCATAATATGTTCATATTGAACATGCTTTCAACGCACACAGTACTCTTTGACTATATAGTATAGCTGTAGTGGAGGAATGGTTTATAATCGCACTAATCTGGTAGCTCCCAGAACAGGATGGGTTCCCTTTCCAGTGTGGTTCCTCTCTATGTTTCTTCCTCATCTTGTCTCTTTCCATACCACTGTTGCCTCTCACTTGCTCATCAGGAGTCTAAATATAAATCTACATCTGAGATTAGGTAAAGCTGCTTTTTGTGACGATGTCTGTTGTTAAATTTCACTAAAATGAATTAAGATTATTTAATTCATTAATTATTTTTGGCTTTGTTTTTAGAGAGGAAGAAGTATTAAAGTGATCTGTTTACAAAGTAAATATGGACTGTGTTTAAATGAAGGGGCTGTGACAGTGTTTAACCGTTCTCTGAGTACAGGGATTGATAGTTCAAGTCCTGGATGAAGTACTAAACAAGTTAGATTACATTTATACAGTCACCACAAATCATTTCTAGGTTGTAACAAGAGGACAACACAATACTAAAGTCACCAAAGGTGTATACAGGAAGTGAATGTAGGCTGTCACCGCTGTTTGGTCATTATTAAAATCAGACAGAGGTAGTTCTAAGCGCAGAGCAGAACACCACCTGGTTTTAGTGAAATGTGTCTCCTCTTTAGCAATAGAGAATATATGGATATTAGCTGATATTATCTACTTCTCTAAACCTACCAATATTATACACTGCCTGAAATGGCATGATATACTCTCATTACAATGCTCCACTGTAAAAACTAAGAGGACCTTTAGTCAATAGTTAAATATATGTATTGTTGTGAGATAAATAAACAGAAACAAAAAAACAAGTTCCATGATATTGTTCCATTTTTTGGTTTGTAATTTTATTGAGTTTTGATGACTCAATAAAATGCAAATCATGTTTTTCATGAACAAGGTCATTGTTATTACCGTTATAAACTTATTTTCTTTATGACCCAAACAATGTGGGTATTTTTGTTTTCGATTGAGCTATGATTGCTCTGCAGTTTTGCAGACGTGATGCCTGATTCTAATAAGCTAGCTTTTGGTAAGCCACAGACAGACAGACCAGCAGGTACTCTACAGGTACATCTATTAATTGCATTGACTCAGAATAGTGTTGGTGAGCTAATAAAACATAGAATTCAAGTCTATCCTGCAAAGGTTGCTGCATTAAAATTAATGTTAATGCCCTATGGAGAATATTGGAGGGTATGAAACAACCATTAATGTACTATATCACAACAGATCTCCATTGTGTGCTATATTATGAAAATAAACATTACTCTTTTGTTGCATAGCATACTTTTTGTTAGGGGCAGATATTGTTTGGGGCATAAGCTATGTCTTTAAGTTAAGTTAAGTGCTATAGAAAGGTGCAGTGTGTCATGTAGCTTGGTGCCATTTTGCATTCTGCATTCATGTAGCCCTGAATATAATCATCATACTCAAGACATATTTACAGTTTATTTAATATTACTCCAAACCAAACATAATACTTAAAAATATGTCATTTATTTGATTCTAAAACTTAAATCGGGATTAGAAATTAGTAAATCTTGCAACATGTTCTGAAGTAATTTGTGTAAAATTAGACTTCCATGTAACTCTGAGGTCTTTATTGTTTAAAAGCATGCTACTCCTGTTTCATTAATGACCTTAATACTTGAGAGCCTATTTTTAAAAAAATAATACAACCTAAGTGTGTTGCACTTTAGACTTAGAATTGGTGTTGTCTTTTATATGTATAGTTTATCCTCACAGACCTGTACAAATACATTCAGAAGGTCTCTTTGTTTATCTAGAGTTTAAATGTACAACATATTTTCATTGGCAACTCTACCAGCACTTGGCATAACTCTAAAAGCTTGCTGCAAAAAAAACAAACAAATTTTATTTGCTTACCCAACACTTTATGCTTTTCTTACAGTGATGGAAGTCACATATCACCATCAATAAAACTAGCTTTTATTAATACGCTCTCAAAGTTGATGGTCTAAAGCTTAGTTGACTGGTTATTTAAATTGATTAATTCAAAACCGCAATAATTTGAAAAACACCAATAATGTCAATTTACAACTAATAAAACGTGTTCTGTGAGTAGAAATGTTTAGAAATAAAATCTCTATTACAGCAAAAAATAATCAAAATATTTTAATGATACACATTTCAATTGTAACTAACGAGCCAAATATTTGAATAAATGGATTATGTTAGAAATAATTCTATATTGATGAGAGGCTGTGGAATTTAATTTACAGTTAAATGGGTCCAAAAAGCTTGACAACCTCTTCCTTAAAGCACAAGGCATACTCTGCACACTTAAAAATAAATGTTAAAACACTAGAAGGTAGGGCTGCACGATTTTGGCTAAAATGATAATCCCGATTATTTTGATCAATATTGAGATCTCGATTATTTATCACGATTATTTTAGGGACAACATTTTTATTGCACTTTCACATTTAAATAAACAGACCGCTGCTTTCACCTCCATGTTGTGCTAC
>JANDJT010000050.1:13303982-13330505 GCA_024331685.1 Stegophilus panzeri
ATATCTGTCTGTCTGTAGATAGATAGATAGACAGACAGACAGACAGACAGACAGACAGACAGATAGATAGTACATTCTATTGTAGTGTTCACTTGAAATTAATTTCAGTATCCATTCTCAGTCCTGGACATTGCACATCTGGACACAGGTTGGAATCCTGCAGCCTTTTCTTTAGTTAAAGGTGAGAAAGCATGCCCTCCTCTCTGGTACAAGATCAGGAGCCTGGCAGAATGACTCATTGCTGATACCCATGAGAGCAGCATCACTCCGCAAGTCTGCATTCGTACACGCGCACAGCACCATGCATTGCAAAGTTTAACCTTAGACCAGAGTGAAGGTGATGTAGCGACCTGATCTCATGCAAAATTCAAAATTCACAGAATATCTAAACACGAGAATGCCAAATGTTTATTTGCATGAGCTTCCTGGATGCTGGAACCTGAATGTGGATTCTGTACTTTCATTTATTTACTACACACACACACACACACACACACACACACACAAAACACCTTACTCCGAGCTTCCTCCTCCATTTCCACCTGAAGAGCAGTACACTTTTCCATCACTGTATCACTGTACAGACTCGAAGACAAGCGTTTCTGAGGAAAATCTGAGGAAAAAAACACGTTCCCTATTTCCTTATTCCAGGAGAGGAGTCATACCTTACGGCATATTTTGAAGAAATGAAAAAGCTCCTCAAGAACCCCTGAGAATGATTTAGATGATTTAATTCTTTGTAACAATGATATTGTTGCTATTTTATAATAATCTGCAGTTTCTTGTTGATACTTTACAGGTTGTATTCACGCTCTAGCTCCAATAAAAACACAAAGAGATAGAGATGCAAAGAATAAAATAAAATAAAAAATTGGATACACAAATATAGCAATTCAAGCTACCTTCACATTCACAGCTCATTCAGAAGGATGTATTACTGATACATTAAATCTGCAGTGCTGCTCGGGTCCCAGACTCAAGCTATGACTGCTCTGAGAAAATGCCAAAAATATCCACACACACACACAGAGGTACATTCTCGAAGGAATAAAGACCATATGCTTTCCATCATCACTTCCCTTTTAAATAAAGTGCTTTAATAACAAAAGGTCAAACATCTTGTGTCCTTCTCACCCCAGTAAACACATGCACATCCAAATACAGCCACGGTTTTATTAATAACAGGTTGACTACACGCTGGCAAATCCCAAGCACAAGAGCAGCATTTAAAATCTTTAAAAGTATCTACTACGTGCGTTCTCAGTCTGAGCCTGGACACTCAGGTCTGACCCTGGATCGATCTGTTTGAGGGTGTAATCACTGATCTGTATGCACATGGACAAATTCTTCCCAGACTGCAGCTCGATTAGACAATTTTATATGCCACTTCTGATGTGGAAGAAATTTATTTTTGCAAAATTAAAAGATAACTGGTGCATTAATTCATCTTTCGAATAAATTAATTATAAAGGAATAAGGTTGCATTTGACTTCCCTCAGAAGTCACAACTTGAAATTATGACATTTTCCAGGCATTTGAGCTACAAAGTTAAAAAAAACAAAAAAACAAACAAACAAAAAAAAACCCCACACCCATGGACACCATGTCCTTCCTTTGTTAGCAAAGAGCTAGCCAGTGATGAGTGATGTATATTTTCCTCCTCAAATCTGCATAGTCAGTATGTTGAAGGTGAATGAAAGGTGAAGTGAATAACAATGACAACATTTACATGGACAGCAGTAATCTAATTATTGACCTTATTCTGAATAAGACAATATTGTGATTAAGGTGTTTACATGAGTTGCTTTTAGAATACTCCTTTCATGTTCCCGTTTTACATGTTATAGAACATAGATCGGTTAACGGCACACGTCATTATGTCCCCACACCACGCCGTCCGACGTTCCCTCCAGAATTTCACGTATCGACATACAATTCGTCTTCATTATGGTACCATATACGGTTTTGGGTGTTTCATTTTTAATTTTACGAAAGCATCGAGTGCAGTTAATTATTTGCCATGCTGTACGTGCAAATAGACGACTGAATGAAGCCACGGGCTGCGTCCGAAACCGCGTACTTACCTACTATATAGTAGCTGAGATACGTGTATTTCTCCTACTATATAGCAGGTAAAGTATGCGGTTTGGGACGCAGCCGTGCTCTGTTGTTTGTCGTAAAACGGTTGAGTGCTGCCGTGTGTGTATGTGTCCTGTCACATAAATGCGGTGAAGACTCCCACATGACGTTAATAGTGTGATTAAGGTGTGTACATGTCTGTAATACACTTCCATAATGCGACTAAAACAGGAATACTCCACATGTCTTAATTCCATTTGTGTTTACTTCAAGTATGACTATGTCGGATTAAGGTCATCAAAAATTGCTGTTCACATGGTAGTTTCTTAATCAGAGTATTGTTTTAATCGAGTTAATATTGGATTATTGTTGTCCATGTAAACGTACTGACTGATTATCTCGTTACAATGGCACCTGTCAAGGGGGTTGGGATATATTAGGCAGCACGTGAACAGTCAGTTCTCATTCAGTACGTTTACATCAAGATCTACTGATTAAACAGGTGGAATCAGGTGTGGCTCCTGCTTGGTTGGAATGAAAACCTGCACCCACACCGGCCCTTTGCGGAAAAGACTGGACACCCCTGCTCTATAATGTCTACATGCTAAAATAAATGCACAAAAAAGTGCACTTCTATGCTCCATGTGTACTTGAAGAGAATCGTGTTTTTTGTGACGTGCACGTCTGTATGACTCAGAAAAACCAGCTCATTATTGAGGCCATTCCCGGCTCAATTTAAATGAATAGTATAGAACATACTGAGAAGTATGCCTTCTTTTTATTTCCAATTTGAGCCTTGTCCCAAATTCCTCTTGCTGTCTTTGTCTATTCAGCTGCACAATGAGCCGTTTCTGTCTTCTCACTATTCCTGCATTGGAGAAGAAAAAAAAAAAAAAAAACCTATATCAGGCAGAGATCTTTCAGAGAGACTCTTTCAGCAGGTTATCACATTAGTCCATTAAATACAGACTGCAATTTTTCTTCCTACAGAACTTGACTATACAAAAACTTGATTATATAAAAACCTGGAGTGCACTTCTGAGACTAGAAAAGAAAAGAAAAAACACAAGATATAAACTAAGCAAATTCAAGTGAAGTACAGACTACAGTTAATTAAAATATTTATTTTAAGTAATCAAGTGCTAAGTCGTCAAAGATGTCTTTCAATCAAGAACGATTGTTTGCAGTGTGAAAATGTGAAAAAGTACAAAGCCTGTTTACTAATGCATGGTGATAAAGGATGAAAGCTTCACAACATTTCATATCACCAAAACAATCAGCCTTTGTGTAGCCTGTTATTTAGGAAAATCCCATTTAAAAATAAAAATATTCAGTCATGTCTGCCTAGCAAACAAAATGACCATGAACCTTCAAACAATCAGGCTCTTTCCTGGTGCTTATAATAAACACCATCAATCTGACTCCCTCTAGTCTAATCAGTAAACTGTACTGGATCCAGATGTCCTCATGAATCTCAGCAAGGCAAGAGTTCAGACTACTTCCAAGCTCGCACGCTATGCAACCACGCATGCCAAAACTGCAGGCCAAACTTTCTGCCATGCATCCAGTGCCCACTCACTACATGCTCTGACAGCTCTGAGCAGATCTTTAAAGAGAACCTCCAGCGAATTCCATGCAAAATGTAACAAAAACATGGTCATACCATCAATCAAATGAAGAAAATTTTTGCATATGCAGAAAAGGCAATAACAGTGTTTACAGGAGGAGAGACGCAGCCAAATCACCCAGTAGAGTGGTGCAGGGATGACGTCATTTTGTACCGGAAGCCGGAAGTTATCATCACACTGGTTCCCTCGACAAAAACCCAATAGGATTTTCACATAGACTTTTGGATTATCACAAATAAATAAGCTGTGATCAACAAAAGTTTACAATACTAACAAATTTTGTGCATCAGGAAAATTTTCACAAATGAACACAACTTTTATGAAGTTTGAAGCCTAAATACAATAGCCAGAAATAAAAAGCTAACCGTATGCTATAAACGAACAACACCAGGGTTGCTCGACTTCAACGTCACCATCACCAAGCTTCCCACAAATTTCCCAAACTTGATTTAAAAACAATTTCCATAAAACAGATTTACTCTGTAGATGAATCTTCATCCAGGTTTTTTTAAAAAAAATTTTTCAGGAAAGTTTTTTCCTGTTCGGCTTGATGACGTTTAATGTCCCCGACAACCTCTATAGTCCCATTTAGCAACATGTTGGTGTCATGACGCTCTGAAACCCGAAGCAAAGCACACAGCGTGAGCGCTAAAATGCTAACTCGTTTCCGGGTTTTGGTGTATAAAATGACGTCATCCCTGCGCCACTCCATGGTTGCTGGCTGTAAGTGTAGGAAGTGGTTGATATGATCTGCAGCGGAGTTTTCTATGAGCAGAGGACGAACTTTAAACGTCAATATCGCAGTCGATCATGTTCATGTAATCGTGGGCAGTCAAAATCGTAATGGCAATGGATATTCGATTAATTGTGCAGCCCTACTAGAAGGTCTCTGTGTAACAAGGATTTCAAGTTTTGTTTTTTAGGTGTCTTTTGTTTAGTCCACTGCTCTGTTTTAGTGCTAAATCTGTTGTTATGAAATTCGAGCACTCAGCTGAAAGATGTTTTTGATTAAAGGTATAAAATAAAATAAAATGCAACTTTTTTTGGTCTCATAATAATTTATACTACATTACGTGTTTATACAACTTAAATGTATGATTGTTTCTACCCTATCATGTTAGAGGACATTGTGAGATTTCATCAGAGCACACTATGCTTTCATATTTCAGCACACTATGCTTTCATATGTGACTGTAAAATAACAAAACTCCCAAAATAGTGCAGATAAGATAGGGTGTGGTTTCAAAAAGATTGTCATTTGACTTTCTGGCTTATTTTAGTACAGTATCTTGGAGTAACCGGTCTTCTGTGCCATCACCCAACTTCAGTGATCAGGAAGAGGAAGCACACCCAAGCAAGCTGAATATGCTATAATATTCCATGCCGATGACCTTGCAAAACACAGGCGACACTCTAATGTGCAATCATCAACTTTTTAGGTAGAAGTAAGGTTATGAGAAAGTCCCTGAAACACTTCTTCTTTCCATAAGACTCTCTGATTTCCTGCTCAACCCAACGAAACCTTGGTGTAGAACTCTACTTACAGCCTTGCTCCCTGTCGTAGGGTCTTTGACATAGTGCGCAGTCTGATTGCGGTTCCCCATGTCGTTGTCCACCGTTTTGCCACCTGAATCCTGGTCTGGCTTGGTGCCAACACAGCCCATGATAAAAACCTGCGCACAGACAATCAGGGAAATGAGTACAGAAGCATTAGACGTTGCTGCCTATCAGTGGTGCAGCATGACAGCTGGAGTTGTGGACTAATCTTTAAAAGTCATTTATGGAATGATTTGTTTCATTTGCTTATGCTGTAATGGCTTTGCTTCATTCTGCCCATGACCTGACCAAAACAGAATTATCATTAAATATGAGATATTCATTAATAGAAGATCAAAAGTGCATGTGGAATTGCCTTTTTTTAAAACAGGAAGTACAGAAATGGTGGTCCTGTGGTGTGCATGTGTGAGAGTCGACGAATAGAAAGTCAGCTATCAAAAGGAAGAAGCCAGGGGAAGCTATGAGACACCCCCACACGCACACACACACACACACACACACACACACACATACACAGACAGACAGACACACACACATATACACACACACACACACACACACACACACACTACAGCTGCAGCATGTACACCCAGTACAGATTAAGCTAGCAGTACCAGCTGTTTCAACTATTACTCTACATGGAGCAGACAGCCCACATTATTTTCCACAAAAAAATTTAAATGGCATATTAGTCATTCATTTTAAAACTCCTTAAATTGTCATTCTACAAAAGACATCCACAGTGAAAGCATGTGTTTTGGAGTGAAAACAGTCCTTGAATTTAAAATGAGTCACGATGTTCACAGTACCAACTGTAGGTCATCGTAACTCTGCAGACACACTGATATGTGTAGTGATGTATCAGAAGTTTCTTGTTGGGGCAAACATTCTGTATTTTACATGGATACATCATTGGTTCTAGCCTGTAATAGGGTCTCTTTCTCGCTCTCTCTCTCTCCTGCACACACAGTGGTGAGTCATGGTTTGTCTCACACTCTCTCTTACACATACATACATACATGCATGTATGCATACATACATACATACTTAGCCTACTGGTAACTGTAGTCAATGAGGAACTGAAATTCAGGTCGTAAAGTCAGAGAAGGTGATCTTTCATGAGGCTAAACATTATGTGAACATGCTATGTATTTTTAAATAGACATATTTAGACAGTCTGACTGTAGACATATGAATAATATAATTACACTGCATAACGTAATATCTTGTATTAAGGGTTTGTCATTTTCCTGCAGAATAATCTGCCAGCTTTCATACCCAGCAAACAAGAACGAAATTGTGAGGATCTAGAACAGCCAAATCTTATACTGGTATTAAAGCTAGATGGAAAGGGAATAAAAATGTTATGCTGGAATGAATTCTATAGTGTTAAACAAGTAGAAAATTCATATGCACTATGTTATATGATAGTATGAACTAGCTAAAATAGGTCCGCTTAGAGAAAAATGAAAGCAGCTCATGTATAAACATAACTCTTTCATTTCTCTATCATTACTTTTCACATCACGAAAATTGAAATAACTGTGTGAGGCACAAATATTAATTTGATCAAAAATGATCCAAAAATTATAATTGGACATTTCTACTGAGCCACTGAAAGGACATGGTTATCTATCTATCACATGCACACCAGATACAAGTGTGATAATATCTGGTTCACATGTGATAATTACCCAGATATTTTTTATTATACCTTGTTCTTTCAGGGGCTTTGTACATTTCATACAGTTTTGTTGTTGAAAAATGACTACAGGAATTAAACTACAATGTAACACAACTGATATGTATGCCTCAACCAGACAGGACTATGAAAATACTTTTCCTGTTTTCATTCTTCTTCATGTATTTATAATCTGATTCTGCAATACATAACTAATCCATGAATATCCTTTTTGACAGAAGACAACTCCTGCTGAGCTCTGCAGGAGAAGTGTTGTTTTATATTGCTGCTTTATACAGTATGCTACACATTGTTGGTTGGATGAAGCAGACATTTAAAGGTAATGGGGGTTTTCCTGTAGCCATAAACACCAGCACTGTACACTGATATAAAAAAAGGGGGTCAAAGACTAGCGAATCGACTTTGATAGAATATACAGTAAAACACTGCCCCCGAGTTTGTACAAAGCAGTTCTCAAAGTCATTAACAGACTCAACTGCTGTGTAGGTAGACATCACCAGGGCTTGTGTTGGATTAATTGCATAGTTTATAGCACCATTTATTGGTACACTATATGTACTAGACATATTCGCTGATAAGAAATACAGAAATAGAAGCATTCATCTAACCTTTGAAACAAGCCAGGTGTGAGGCAATGCCTGAAGGGCAAAAAAATAAATAAATAAAATAAAAAATAAGCTAAAACTATAGTACCCTACACAACAGATAAGTGTACTAGTTCCCTTAAGCCTTACAACTCAATTGCATTCCAACTTCCCAGCAGTTTTCCCCAGGAGTTTTATGTTTGTGCACTCTGTGTCTTCTCAGGACACAACAGTATTCAAACGGCATATTCAAAGTGCCTTAAGCAGAAGAGCAGGAAGTTAAGTCCAGTTAAGAGAAAATATCCCACAATCACTTCCTTTAGTCACTTTATAGTGGGGAAAGCCCAGGGAATGTGGTGGATTAATTCATTTAAGCTACACTGCTTAGAAGAAGGTCCCCCCCTCTCCCTGTCAACCTCATATTTTCATAGTAGAGAAGCATGGTAGTGAAAAAAGTCTCTGGGTGAAGAATAACAGAGCTACAGAATTAAATTTAAACCCTACTTGCACTCAATATGTTCTGTATAGGGTCTTTTTTTTCTATGAATGGAACAATATTAGAAATAATTCGTTTGAACATGAAACATTATGTGCTTGGAGGTCACTCACTGGAAAAAAAAAAAGCATTGCTCATTTTATACTACTGAGATTACGTGTAAGGGTTTTTGACATGAAAGTACCAAGCTGAAATAAAAGTGGAAAAATGTATCTCTTTCTTTCTTTTATTGACATACACTGTCTAAATTGTACCTTTCCTCATTACTCAGGTGGTATACTTATCTTTTCCACCTTTAATATGTTTCATTTTATGTGTATATATTGTTCATTTGAAAAAACTGGACCATAATCACCATGTGGAGTAAAGCTTTACACTATATGCGCCTTTCTAGGTAAAAGATACCTACTAAAGGCACGAAAAAAGTGGACACTTATGGGTATGATCCCACTGACAAGGAATGGTACAGTTAGAATTTAGTTTTTTTTTTAAAAGAAACTAAAAAATACAGTAGTATTTTTCTCAAGGATTATTTGTAATATACAGATAACCATGTTTTGGTTGGTTCTATATATTGCAAATAATATTAATTATTGTATAAATATCAATACCAAAAGTGATGGTCAGAGTCAAAGGGTCATTCAATCTCTAGTCGACATACCATATAGTTTAAGCAGGGTAGGAGTTTGTATTACAGCTGATTGGACACTGTTATATACACACACGCACGCACGCACACGCACACACTGAATCTGTCTGATGTAGCTGGAAGGCACTGAAGCAGAATAAAGGCAAACTGAAAACGTGCTTCCTCATTCCGCTCTCACTGGTTCCTCTTTTGCTCTATTCTTATTACTGTGCGGCTATATCTGTCTCATTTTTACTACTGCTTTTTTGTTACTGGAACTTTTTATATATTCAGTTTAAAAAAATAAATAAATTTTATATATATATATATATATATATATATAAACTGCAGTTTTCTGGCAAGGCTTAAAAGGGTTTTGGGCTATAGCACCATTCAGCCATTTCCAGATAAATGTAGGGATTTCGCACCTTCACATCTGTATAAGACAGCAATCAATAAGGACTGTCTGGACAAATCGACACAAAGAGTTTCATGTTCTCCTGTAAGCCACACAGAACAGAGAAATGTCCAGCTCTCTGTTAAAGATGGAACTCAGAGACTCAGCATGCTCAGAACTCTGAACTTTGAAGAGCAAGGGGGAAGTCAGCTGAAGGTCTTCTCCAACAGGAAGCGGTGGTATTTGAAGGGGGTATTTGATGCAAAAAGAGAGTATTTGAAGCTAAACTGTTTCTAACAGGAACAACCATGACCTCCATTGCAGTACATGACATTAACGTAGAATGTGCAGCCCACAGTATTCTGCCATGTCAGTATTTTTTGGCCCATTTTTGCTGTGCTGTTTGCTGTTGTTCTGAGTGATTAACCTTGCTGTGTCCCATTATGTGCATAATTTGCAGTTTGTATTCTTTTTTTTTTTTTTTTTTTTAAAAAAAAGCTTGTATCAGTCATTGTTAGTGTTTCTAAGTTGCTAGAGTTTATAGCACTCTTGTGGACTAGCATGTTCTCTCAGTGTTCTCCATCTCACACTTGTTTGTGGTCAGTTGATGGAAACTAGGACTTGCTGTGCTGGTATTAGTGTCAGGGTTGTTTTTTTTTCCAGTGTCATGCTTGGATTAGATTCTAATTCACTTCTCTTAAAACACTGATAAACATGGCAGCTAAACGAATAAAATGTGGTGTACATGTAAATGGACTCAAAACAGAAGATCTGAAAGGCAAGGAGCTGGCCAAACAGTATCACACAGTTTCTTAGACTACCTTGGATCTTGCTAACAGATATTGGCATATTTTATCTGTAAAACGTTGTAAGCAATTGTACATGAAACTTCATCATAATGGGTGCACCTCCCAATAGCTACACCAATCATACTGTAACTTATTATGAGGTTTACATCTTAAAATAAGGACATTCAACCTTTAAGCGAGGCATTTTTTTTTCCGTCTGCAATTCCACCAAAAGCTGTGCAAAGATCATGTTATTAATATAAAACCCCTCTTTAAGAATAAGCTTGTCAAAAGATTCTTATCATTTCAGGAACATCCGGCAAAACAAAGTACTAGTGATGTCTAATAGGACAGTCTTATAGACTAAATTTGCTAGATGGTATAATAATTAAATTGCTTTCACTACTGGCCCAATAAAGTGAAACTCTACATAAGAGACTAACAGAGGCTTGATTAATTAGTTTAATTGGTTGCTTTATAGCATAATGTTGTTGGCTTGTTTGGTAAAAAGGAAATGGATATTGGTGTAATTACACACAAACGGACAGATCAGTGTGGCTATAATGAATCTAGGATGACTTAAAAATCACTTGTGAAAAATAAGCTACATATAACACATGTGTATCAGTTATATGAAGATTTCACAGCAAAGTGAAACATTAATTACTGGCTCAATTAGTAGCTTTACCATTTAAAATATCTAAACAAAATGACAAATTACAACGTGTTTATTTTTATTGCCTATATAGAAAATCTGTAGGGTGTGTACCATGAAACCAGTCTACTAGAGTTGTGGTGAATAAATGATAGTACTCTTTATATATACACAAATGTGCAAATGTTCTTAATGCTAGTGAAATAAATAAATAAATGCATACAAACATAAATAAAAAAGTCCTTACCCAGTTAAAGCTAATTTAATCCACGAGCGCCTTACAAGATGTCGACCATGAGAGAAGTTTCTTTTACCACTAAAGCACGTTTTCTATGCCAGTTCCCCACATCTCGTACAGCGAACTCTGTGTTGTGACCAATACAAGTGAAGCTGTACAGTACAGTAAGAAAATGAAGAGGAAGTTCAGCCACCTACTGAGACAGTGGATGAACGCGCGCGCAGTATCATGGGCTTTGTTCCAAACCGCACCAACCTACTTAATAAAGTGTCAAACTGTACGCGCTACGTCATCAAGGACAGAAGGAGGTAGGCGGCGTGCAATTTCGGTGTACCATCATGAAAGGTAGTTTGTGGTTGTGGATGTACCCAGCAATATCTTTTGATATCCGTTTCCTGTGATCTCACAGAATCCAGAGACAATCATGCCGTCAAATTGGATTAAAAATCCTTTGACCATAAAACAGTCAAACCGTGAAAGTCATACCCCCCTAAAGAATTAATTAATTATTCAATAAAAAAAAGCAGCTCTTGTTGCTCAAGCTGGTAACATTGAGCACCCTAATAACCAACTACCAAATAGTAGTAGCTCGTAATTGGTTTTTGAAATACTAGTCTGCTGTTATGAGGCATCAACAATAATACTAGCCTACTACTTCTACTACTAGTACACTTTTAAAAAATAAAGCTTCCAATTAGAACTATAAAGGGTTTTTCAGCCTGATGCCATAGGATTTGCACAAATAGCCATTTGCTCTCAAGTTCTTTAGAGAACCATCTATTACTGGTGCTTTAAATAACCCATAAATGGTTCTTCACAGCAGTGCCACAAGGAACCATGTTATCACGAGTTCTCTAAAAACCCCTATTTAGTGCTTTAAGGGGGGGGCAAACAGGATAAAACAAATAAGCACACTAGATTCAACAAAATGTGAAATTTGAGAAAATAACAACATTTATAAAAACAGAACATGCAACAGCCTATACAAGAGGATAAACACACACGGGGGGGATCAGACGACTATCTAAAAAAAAAAGGAATAGATAATAAGATGATAGAAAATGGCAAACACAATAGAGACAGCAACAATAATAATTGTTGTTGTTGTTGTTGAGATAATTAATAATAATAATTATTGTTGTTGTTGTTGTTGTTGAGACACAAAGCACACGGTGTATAAGGGTACAACCAGTAATCTTTTAATCCCTTATCAAATTTGAGGATTAAATAGCAACTTCCTCCACAGAGAGAGAGAGAGAGAGAGAGAGAGAGAGAGAGAGAATGAGAATCAATATAGGACTAAATGAAAAATAGGGTATGGATTATAGCTCTTTTCTCTTGAAATTCCACATGCTTAATATCTGTCCATCTGTCCACTGGTAAATGCAACATCATACGCAATGACTGCAAGGTACATAGTCATACACATGCGCACACACGCACACACACACACACACACACACACAAACACACAAACCTGAAACCTTCACAAAGCACAGCTCACATGTACGGGCTCCTAATATGCAAATACTGTGAACAGAAGGAGGAAGTACTGTAAGTGCTGATAATAATTAGCCAAACAATTAAATTATGTATGCACAAACCACAATACACAAACCTGGTTTATGTATAGTGGAACAAATATATATACACACACACACACACACACACACACACACACACAGTGGGGGAAATAAGTATTGAACATGTTAACATTTTTTTCAGTAAATATATTTCCAATGAGGCTGTTCACATGAAATTTTCACCAGACTGTTATTAACTCGTAAAATCTGGAAATATAAAGAATTCACAACATTAAAGTCCATAAATAAAGTTATGTGTAATAAAGTGGAATGTCGCTTCAAGATGCTTCCTGTATGAAGAACTTAATCGGCCACAGTATTCAGGTGTGATTTTGGCCATTTCTTCTAATCATATTGTCTTTAAATCTTGTTAAATTGGAATCAAGTCAGGTGATTGACTGGGCCATTCTAACACCTTGATTTGGGAGAGCTCTTTGCTTTTACCCATCATGAGATGTTTCTTATGTGAACCCTTGGTAACACAAAGCCTTTTTATAGACCATCAATTTACTAACCCAAATGATATTAATTTGCACAGATGGGGGGTATAATTACGTATGGTTTTCAGCTGGTTCCTTGCCTTACCTTGCCTCAGAGAACTGCTTTTTCTTAGCACGTTCAATACTTTTTTCCTGTGTCATTCCACTTTATTTATGGACTTTAATGTTGTGAATTCCTTATATTTCCAGATTTCTTGAGTTAATACTGATGTATATATGTATATAAACTAAAAAGGTGGCCATTATAAATTTATACTATTCTGATATATTGTGGTATACCTGTCACTGCACATATTGTGAAATAATGAATGAACCTCCTGGTACTGAAATATTGTTTCCTGTATGCTCTGTCAGAGGAAATGTGTCCACATTGCTTTGTATTTCACTTCCTGTGCTGTGACCCCTGCTAGAGTCACTGCTAAAGAAACAGAAGACACATCAAAATAGCTCATATTTGTTTATTTCAACATACACTGATACATTTTTTATACATTCTTTAAAGCCTTTCAGATACTACTCTGAAAACACCTGAGCATGAGTTTCCACAGTGACTTATAAGAACAGTTCAACTGACTGAAACAAACTGTACTGTGTAAGTCTGATATGGCTAAAGTCATTTTAAAATGAACCCCCCACCCCTTTACATGCTCGAAATGGTCACAGCTGCTGCAAGTGGAAAATTCACTCTTACAAAATATGCGCTCTGCCATCGCAAAAACCAAAACCAAAAAGGGGAAGTGGAGGGTGTTTCATTTTTGTCACATTTGCAAGAGACAGGCCTTAAAAAAAAACAAAAAACAAATGGAAGAAATAGCCTGGCTAACTGACAGTAAACTGCTTTTATGAAAACTTATCAAGGAAGTGAAAATGGAAGCTGATACACAGGTCCATGTATGAAGATTCAGTGGGAGAGAAAGATGTGATGAGATGTGATAAACAAGTGGTCCAAAAGAAATGATTTCTGGTTACAAGTCAAATTTGTTCACAACCTCAGGACAGGAAGTGCAGTGGTCTCTCACTTCCTGTCTCTTACAGGCAAATAATTCTGGGAACTCGTCATACTAATGTTTGAGATGTTGTGTGCATAGAAGAGCACTTGATCTGGTAGTCAGGCCATGTAACCTCCAAAACAAGTGTGATATTCTGAAACAAGTGCTAAAATTAGATGTATTTTTTGTCTTTCCTGTGTGATTTCTGGCCTGCCTGCTGCTATAGTGCAATAGATGAGGGGTGGGCGTCTTTTTCTGTACAGCAACTCAAACGAATACAGGGTCTTTGATGCATGGTTGCAGAAGGACATGCACTAAGATTGTTGTACACCATACACTATGTCTGCAAGACAATAAAGCAAAACCATAAATCAGCAAGGAGACGTGAAGCCTAGTATGAAGCTAATTCATTAATTCATTCAATTGTTCATTCATTCTTTCATATTTATTTTTTAACCCAGTTTTCTCCCAATTTGGTCATTTGCCATTCCCCACCAATTAGCTAGATCTCCTCTATCATACAACACCGCATCTTTCTACTCCTCATGCTACACTCATATGGCAGCTGAACACACTCAGAGGAACATTAACTGCTCTCTTTCACATACATGAGCTAATGGATACCCATGGATGGTTGTGGCATTGTTGGGATTCAAACCTGCAATCTCCCAATGACAGGGAGGTGCTTTTCTGTTAATCAATTTAATTTGAAAGGGAACAAGATGTAAAGTAAGAAAAACACTAACTGACCATATACTTGACATTGAATTCAACCTTGCTCTGAGTCTCCAAGGTTTGCCCCCTGTGGCAATAGTGTTGTCCTCATTTTCTTTTCTTTTAGTGGGCGCCGTTGAAGGGCTATTTCAGGAAAACAAGAGAAGCAAAATACAAGTGAAGGAATGAATGATTGAATGACTAAATAAATTAATGGATAAATGGTTTTAAATCAAACTGCTCAGAAATGGTCTTAGAGTAATCTTACTGAAAGTGAGTAGCTGAGAGTTGAATACCTTTGAGTTTTATTGATCTTACTGTGGTTTACAACAAGGGTCAATATTTGGTCCAATTTTATTTTCATTGTGTATTAACTGTATTGGTTCTGGTATTAAGTACTGTAAGTATTATATGTATATGTATGGTTGGGGTGTGTGTGTATATGTGTCTTGTGTGATTTTATGTGTGATCACACTATACTAAGTATAGCAGTACTTAGTAATATGGGTAGTGGTAGCTCATTGGTTAAGACATTGGACTACTGATCATGTCATGAATTCAAATCCCAGCTGTCCCAAGCTGCCACTGCTGGGCCCTTGAGCAAGGCTCTTAACCCTCAACTGCTAAGTTGTATAAATTAAATAAATGTAGGTTGCTCTGGATATGGGCATCTGCCAAATGCCATGAATGTAAATGTAATTCTCTGCATAAGTCTTTTTTATGCTCACAAGATGGTGTTTAACAAATAATGTGAAATGATTAAATTATTTGAAATAATAACACAAAAAAAAGCTGACGGTGGCGCAGCTCCTGAGTCACTGTGACTAAGACCTGGATAAAGCAGTTACTGAAGACAAAAGAATGAATTAATTTTTTAAAAAATATATATTTTGAACTACTGATTTACTGATTAATGATTTACAGATTGACATCTTTTCTGCTGACACCATTGGGTGGGGTCCACAAATAAATATTCAGGCCTTTGGTTAGATGTGGTTCATGAAAAGAAACTGATTATTCAATTGAAGGTCATACTGGGACATTATAGTTTCAAAACCCTTTAGGACAAAATAAAGAAAAGAAAGAAATGCATTTTACAACAACAGCATATTCATTAATTATTCAAGTCAAAAAGAGTAAAAAATGTTCAGGAGAAAGACCATGGTGAAGCTCCTAGTAACTCCCTATAAATTACCATCTACAGTAATGACAAAGTTCCCACACCCAGCCCCTCCATGTCTTAAATCTAATTACATGCCATCATACCTTCAGGAGTCTGGCCTGGTCTCTTCCTCATTATAACCTGTTTGCTAGCCTCTTTTTCATCCTGGTCTTGTGGGCTGCTGCCTTCCTCCATGTCCTGCTCTTTCTGCAGCAGCACAGGCATTTACAACATGTATCACAATGAAAACACTGAGAAAGCACCAACAGAGTGTCTCAGTAGTGTTACAATGATAATACACACAGTTAGCAGTTCAAGTCTGAAGAAAACTTACCTGTCCTGCTGATTTTAATGACTCTAGGACCACAACTGTGAGGACAAACAGAAACACATATTATTTACTCAGAGATATTTTTCTCTCAATTTGCATAATAAGAACAGTAATTATTCAGAGGCACTACCTGGACGAAGTGAAATGGTCAGAGTGGGGACTTTCAGATTTTCAGTGTCTACATTCTCATTCTTCTCACTTCCCTCATCTCCCTCTTCCTTATGTCTTTCCCCAGTTTCTTCTCTCTTCAAAATTGCAAGAGAAAAATAGAATACAATTTTAAAAATTAGTCTTAGATTCAATCAACCTCCTCCTCTCTCTCACTCTCTCTTGCTTTCTCTTAAACACACATGTTTGCCAATCCACCTACTGGCGTGTTTAGTAGGTAGTAGGAAACTGGAGAATGCAGAGGAAATCTACACGTATATGTGCAAATCACAACACAAACAGCAACCCAAGCTCAGGATTCTACTGCATCATCGTGCCACCCCACGCATAGACACACACACACACACACACACACACACACACACACACACAGAGACAGAGAGAGAGAGAGAGAGAGGGAGAGGGAGGGAGGGAGGGAGGAAGATAGGCACAGACATAACCTAGACATACTTACAAAAAAGGAACCTTAGGCCAGGACCAGACATCAACATCTTTATATCTACTCACAATAGTCTAAACTCTTGGAAGGTAGATGAGCTTAAAAAAAAAAAAGCAAATATTAACTAGCCTTATTGTCCACACCCTTCCTCCATTCACATGGCAGCTACCAATCAGTGAGGGTGATGAGTGCAGATTAGTTTATGCTCAGAAACAAAATTCTGAAGGCTTGTATTCTCGTTAGTATAATAATGCCATTATGTTCAGATATCTATTTTCAGGATGTCAATCAAACAAAGGTGTAGAGAAGTAATGAGAGGAAGTATTGATAGGTGGAATCATATGTTTTTTTTGTTATTGTTTGTTCAACTAAAATAATGTCAAGCTTTGACAGAGATGAGGATGTTGACTGTCACAAGATCTGAGATAGACAAGGATAGAATCTCATCCTCTGAGCATCAACTGCTGTTGGGCCAGATATGTTAAAATGCTAGTGGCATATGTAACAACCAGGGCAGTGAGAAATCACCTGGATACCTTCTTTTGTGTGTGTGTGTGTGTGTGTGTGTGTGTGTGTGTGTATGTATGCGTGTGCATGTATGCTGTGGCTTTCCAAAAAAGTGACACATGATGATATTTGCAACAAATATCATTATCATACAAGCTAGCTTTTCCCCCAAACGTTCTTGCAATTTCTCACTGGGTTGGTTTAGAATGACAATGAACCCTGATGGTTAGCTGAGATTTGTACAACAACATTTGCGTGTGTAACTAGTGGTGTACCACCCCTCCTAACCACAATGGGAATGAGAATTACCTGGATAACTTAAACTATATGGCTGAAAGTATGTGGACATCACTCCTAAATATTGAGTTTAGGTGTTTCAGAACACTCACTGCTAACAGGTGTATATGTAAAATCAAGCACATAGCTATGCAACCTCCATAGACAAACATTAGCAGTAGAATGGGTTGTATTTAAGAGCTCAGTGACTTAAAAGGATGCCACCTTTTCCAGAAGTCATTTAGTCAAATTTATGCCCTGCTAGATCTGCTCCGATCAACTGTAAGTGTTATTATGAAATGAAAGCATCTAGGAGCAACAACGGCCACGTTCAACCACAAGGTAATAGACCATCCAGACTCACAAATTGGGGCCACTGAGTGCTGAAGCATGTAGCACAGAAAAATCTCCTATCCTCTGTTGCATCTCTTATTAAGATGTTCCAAACTACCACTGAAAGCAACATCAGCACAATAACTGTGCATTAGAAGTGTCATAAAATGGGTTTCCATGGCTGAGCAGCTGCACACAAGCATAAGACCACTATGTGCAAAGCGTTGGCTGGAGTGGTGTAAAGCATGCTGCTACTGGACTCTGGAGAAGTGGAAACGTGTTCTCTGGAATCATGGTTCACTAATTGGCAGTCTGATTTATGAATCTGGGCTTGGTGTGTGCCAGGAGAACACTATCCACTAGAATGTATAGTGCCAACATTAAAGTTTGGTGGAGAAGGGATCTGTGGCTGTTTTTCAGGGTTTTGCTCAAGCCTCTTGGTTCCAGTGAAGGGTCATGTTAATGCTACAGCATACTAAGACATTTTAGACGATTGTATGCTTCCAACATTGTGGCAACAATTTGGGGAAGGCCCATTCCTGTTCCAGCATGACTATGCCCCTGTGCACAAAGCAATGTCCATAAAGACATGAGTCTGGTATAAATGAACTCCAGTGGCTTGCACAGAACCTAGATCTCAACCCCAGTGGAATACCTTTGGGATGAATTGGAATGTCAATTGCAAGCTAGGCCTTCTTGTCCAACATCAGTACCTGACCGCACAAATACTCTGTTGACTGAATGGGCACACTACAAAATCTTGACTGAATGGACACACTACAAAATCTTGTAGAAAGCCTTCCCAGAAGAGTGGGGGTTATTATATCTGCAAAAGGAGGGGACAACTACATATTAATACCCATAATTTTGGAAAGGATTGTTCAACAAGCTCAAATAGATATGATGGTCAGGTGTCCACATACGTTTGGCCACAATGTGAATATCACAATGTCTCATGTGGAAATTAAACACCTTAGACAAACTGAAAAATTGTTCAAAGATAACTGCAGCACTCATGCCACTGGGAGAGGTGACATCAACCCAAAGAAGGTCTATCAGGTTGCAGCATACCTCTGAGTAATGCCCATGAGAGTAGACAATCCTTATAGAGTGGACTGTCACAGGATGTGTGAGGCATCCAGCGATGCCAAAGGCCATGGTGGGTCAGCCTCCGTTTAGACAAGACCAAATTCTCTAATATTTTTTAACGGCTTTGTTAAGATGTTTAGCATTATTAACTTGCCTATTACGATGAATTTGGCATTGGGAGTTACATCATGGAATTGGAAAGCATTATGTAGGATATTTTGAGCTTTGGTTTTGGACTAGTTTTGGGGATAATTTTATTGATCATTGGACTGCTTTTGTCATGTAATGATTTATTGTACATGGGACAGTCACTGAGGAATAATTCTGCCACCAATGTATGCAAAGCAGGTTAATCAGCAAAGCATTCAGATCTCCCATTGTTTTTGCTGAAGTGACTGATAGCTTAAGAAAAAGCAGTTAAAAAAACCTATGATCATAGAGCCATCTCTGATTCAAATAGACATGATCCTAAAAAGCAGTGAGATTACAATAGAGCAAAGAAGTTCACAATGAAGTTTTTTATTCTCAGAAGCTTCTGTAATATTGAGTAAGCGATGATAAACAATAAATACTTGGACTACTGCATAATATATCAGTATGACGGTGGTCTCATGACTATTACTTAGGCATGCTACGTATTACGCATTATGAGGTTTGAGATGCAGCATTGGATTCTATCTAATTTGTGTTGATTTTGGCACTTACAGCTGTGAGAAGTTCAGAACATCAGTGTAGCTTGCAGTAGCTTTTTTCTACCATATAGGGTGTTATAAAAAAAATATTTCTTCCAGCAGATTTAATATTAGAAATCAGATACAAGATTGTATTTAGTACCTGTAGTTTTGTATCCCCTGTTTGCGCATCACTCTGAGGACTGGAGGCATACTGAGCTGAAGATGGTGAGGAGAGTGGAGCCGGAGGTGATGAAGATGAAGACGATTCCAAGTCCATCTCTGTTTCTTTGGGGCCTGAGGCATTGGACAGATCTAAAGGTGCCTCTTCATCTCCTTCTCGTAGATTTTCACCAAAGATCCTCTTATGCTGTGAACTTGTCCAGGCACTCGACGATGTTCTCTTTTCTTTGCCATCTGTCAGCTCAAAGAGGCTCCTTGGGTGTGGGAAGATGGGTCGTGGGTGGGCAGGGCTTTGAGATGGTAGGTGGGACTCAAAGCCTGGTGGAACCAGGCTTGAAAAGCGAAGTATGGGAGAGCTAGAGTCATGCTTCAGGTTTGGACTCACCACCATGCCACCACTGGTACCAGTGTTTACCACTGACTCCCAGTCTGAATGTTCAGGCAGGGGCCAGGGAAGGTTGGATGGGGTTGTTTTGATTGGATGGGGCCGCAGTGGGATAGACACAAGGGAAGGACGTTCCTCAGAGCGCCTGGTTGAAAACAAGGGGTTGTTCTTCAGAAGACGAAGGTGAGGAGGGATGGAAGGTGAGGTGGGGGATGGATGAGCCTCCAAGGAGTCCACACTAACTGCTCTGTAGAGAGAAGAAATCAAGACTTAAGGAGCAGGTATGAATGCAGTTGGTTGTGGTTCAAACTGCTAGTTTGGCATCATCTATTTTTTTGCATTTGCTATTGAAAATGATAGCCACCTCAACATTTGGCAAAATTCACATCAATAGTTGAGGCTAGTTGCTATCGTAGATGCTACTGCATAACATATAAAAGGTTTACAACAAGATTTTTAATCTTAAACAGAGCATCCCTCTAAAGCCATCCATTTCTGATTTTGAACCTCACCTCCTCTCTTTCCATGTTGCTTGGTTTGCTACAAAATTCGGCTGTCTACTTGACTCCTGAAAAGTATTGACACCCAATCACATTTAAAAAAACAAAAAACAAAAACACAACCATATATGAAAAAGAGTAACTGAGATACAGCTAATTTGGCAAAAACATTAATTAATTTACCAAATCATTTTGTTTGAAAGAATTGCCTAATAAGATATGTCCCAAACCCTTGAACTTATTATTAAACTGCATGATCACTTACAGGATGATGCATTAAACTCCACCCTTGTAACCGTTTGTGCTCTGATCCTTTGTCTGTATATGTTGATATGGGAAAAAACAGGCATTGAACAAATAAGGAATGAGCTGGAATGTGAGAATGTACAGTATATCATTGAGGCAGTACCTGATGACTCCTGTCTGTCACCTGGAGTCTCTTTGCTTTGGCTGTGTTCAGTTTCACTCTTCACATTGGCTGCTGGTGTTGTGGCGCCCCCTGGTGCAGGCTGATCATTCTTCAGAACAGAGGTGGCCATGGACAGAGAAGTGGCTGTAGGGTTGGGAGAGTGCTTAACCTCAGGGGTTCCTGCTCTCTCTGAGTGACCATTCTGCTGCCTGAAAGGTCAAGGCCAGAATTTGCAGTTAAATGCATAATATACATATATTATTTTAAATAATTTTCAGGACTAGACCCTAAACATCACCCATATTGCTTCATGTTTTTAATTAAAAAGCCTTTATCAAGCGAGACTTGTCCATTACGATTTATGAATGAAAAGGCATGTATCCATACTGATGAAAAGTCACACAGACACATAGTGTATGAGAATGACACTCACTCTGTCCGTTCTTGTAGACTCTTCACCTCCTCTTTCAGTCTCTCATTCTCTTTCACCAATGCATTGATCTCACCCACTATAGGAGTAGGAAAACAGCAAAAGAAAGCAGAAGAACATAACAAGGAAATAATTTAGAGTAGCCAATGGTCTATGGAATATCAAGAATTTACTGGTTACATTCCAACCATTTAGAGCTTAATACATTTTTTCCTGGTATTCTATTTTTAGCTAACATGTATAGCATGTCAATATACTTTGGTGTCAGAAACTATTCATGTAAACTACCCAGTCAAAACGCTGAACACAAAACTAAAACAAATGTAAATAGTCAGGTTAATGCCCATGTACAAATTTATTTCTGATTCAAGATGCACTTAAAACAAGTCATTTTCATTAATTTCTCCATTTAACATTCAAATTGTTATTTATATATGATAATATGATATATGATAATTCTATATTCTATATTTCATAGTGTTAAGATCTTTATTCTAAAAACTATAGAAAATAGTTAAAGTGAAGAAAACACTTCTAGTTGTCCAAACTTTCAAACTGACCTCAACTGCTGGTAAATCTAAACAACCCTTTTTACTTTTCAGTTTAAATAGTTATAATCATTCAGAAACTTCATTAAAGTTCAGCTCTTGTATGTTGTATGCAGTAATCAAATAGGTACCAGTTGTGCTAGTTCTAGACCTGCAACTACAGTACTTAACTTGGTCTGAGGCATAAACAGTCTAATTATAGTATTAATTATAAAAAATATATTTTTTAAATTACTTATTTAATATCATTAAATAAATTAATTGCATGCTGGAATTTAAGGTTGTCAGTTCAGTGGTGTCTCAAGTTGTTAAGAGTACAAAAGGTGGCAGCACTGAAGCAAGAAAGACGTGCACCCATAATCTACTAAACTAAGTATTGATTAACTCATATGGATTAACTCCTACTCCTCACTAAGAGATTCTCTGAGAATTTTACAACATATTTTAAGAGTAATTTTCAGAACCTTTATACTGTACATACTGATCCCAAAAGCTATTAATAATTTTATTTTTCTGTACAGTTTGGGTACCTGATTGCTTCTAAGAACCATGCGTTTGCATGTGCATAACCTACTCAGTATGGATATGTGCTGCAGACTCTGGAGCTGGGAGGTTTCATACTCCTGCTGTCTTTTCTTTGCCATCTCCTGAGTGACTGTACACCTGTCACACAACCCAGCTCGTAACCTGTTGAGGGATACGCGCACACACACACACACACACACACACACACACACACACACACACACACACACACATATGCATATCTGTCTTACTAAGACTTATTGTCTTACTATTCATGAAATAACTATTAATGCAGCTAATTACTACCATGCCTACTACAAATTACTACAAAACGTTTGGCTCTTTTTGTTTTGCAAAATAAAAGCTACAGTTTTTATAAACAAAGAAGAAGCAGAATGAGCAAAGTCAAGACTACCAGTCCCCACAAAGATATACCCCACACACAAGAAGAGAGAAAGAGAGAGAGAGAGCGAGAGAGCGAGCAAGAGAGAGCACCCAAGTGTTCCAATCATAGTGTGAAAGATTAGTAGTAACATACACCCACACCCACGCACACCCTCACACACATACATACATGTTTTCTAGCTGTTTTATGTTTTCTGTGAGCATCTTGTGTTGCTCTCTCAGTTGCTGGTTCCTGTTGTACAATTCCTCCAGTCTCTTTGCATCACTACAAAACAAACACCAAAGTCTCTGTGATACAAAAATCAGGATACTAGCTCTATATAAAAAAAAGATGTGTTAAACTATAAAACTAACACTATCATATTAGGGCTGACACTGGCCTGACATTATCTGTGGACCTTAGGTCAGATTAGACATAATTTTGATTTTGTCCACTGATGTATTTTATGCTATGAGCATGTGTTCCTTTGACACAGAAATGACACAGACCTTCCATGTGAACATAGGACACAATTTGGCTTAAAGCATGCTGCCATCAGGATTGGCTGCTGCTCAGACCTCTGATATCAGTATTGTATTGAAAATGGGAACTAACTAGAGAGAATATTATTAATTGGAACATTTGTAAACTATCCAAAAGTCTGTTTTGTTATAAAGACTCAAAGGAAGAAACTGTAAACCAATGAAATTTCAAATGTTGGTGAATGTCATTGTCATGTCTATGTCAGAATGTCCACTTCAGTTCCAAGAACACAGTGCATCCTACAAACATGGCTGCCAAGGACTACAGCACACCGCCATCTCAAACACTCTCATGTTCACCAGATTACTGATTGCCAATAGTTGGACTCATACCTGTTACAATCACAACCACACTCACAGTATTTAAGGACTTTTAAGTCACACTTACCTTGTGAAGTATACACTCTGTGATGATTTTCACCAGTCGTTACCAAGACTTTTGATTATTTATTGCTGGCTTCCTCAACTTGCTCTTGTCCAACTTTTTAATGCTGTTTGTTGATCACCCGACCTTTGCCTGTACCTCAATCTTGTATTTGAATCTCATCTTTGTTTTGATTGCCAAGATTATTAAACACGTGTCAACAGGCACTTGTGTCATTGCCTGCATACTTGAAAGAATACTTCGCCAACTCATGGATGCAGCAGGAAACTTTGAGTTTTATTCGACTGACGTTTGCGGCACAGGACCGCATTGTACGAGAACAGTAGCAGCAGGTTGACCAACTCATCATCCAGATGGCACAGCTCCAAACCACACCAGCCCCACTGACCATAGAACCCATGCAGCTGGGACAAGTAAATTGGAACAACATGGAACCCCAGAGCTGATGTTGAGAGAGGCTGTGCTTCTACTGTAGTAGTTCCCAGCACCAAGTGGTACAGTGTCCATCACAGTCACAGAGCAAAGTTCCCCAGTCCACATCTGAGCAAGCCTCCTCTACACTTTGCTTCACCATGGTGAGTCCTCCTCAGTTTCTGTCTCACCCAAATTTTGTGCTACCCATTGAGATTGCACACTCAGGGAATACATCTTTTGTTACAGTGCTGATTGACTCTGGGGCCACTGGGAACTTCATTGACCAGTCCCAAGCAGAAAGACTACAGCTGCCCCTACAACCTCTGCAACACCCCCTCAAAGTCCAAGCCGTGGTTGGAGGACCCAGTGGAGGAGGTTCCGTCACACATTGTACCGAACCCATCACCATGCACCACAAGAACATCTCAGAAATGTAAAAAACATCAGAGGGAAGAACTCCCAGACAGTGTCCAGTGGGAAGGAAGTTTGTATCATCGGCTCTTCATGATAAGTTAATGGATAAGTTAGGTCACATGGGCTCACACCTTCCCTGCCACGGGACACCCCGGCACTCACAGAATGCAACAATTACTCTAATGTAAATACTGGTGGCCCAACATGTTGCAAGATGTCCACAAGTTCATCTCATACTGTTCTGTTTGTGCCAAGGCCAAAGTACCTCACAACCTGCCAGTGGGTAGACTCATGCCACTTCATGCGCCTCAACAATGTTCACACCTAGCCAATGACTTCATCATGGACCAGCCACCATCTCAGCACACCACAATTATCCTAGTAATAGACCGATTTTCCAAGTCCATCTGTTTGATACCCCTCCCAGGCATTCCTTAGAAACAGCAGAACTCATTTTAACCATGTCCTCAGGTACTTTGGCATCCCAGAGGACATTGTTAGTGACCAGGGGGCTCAGTTCACATCTGCAGTCTAGTGAGGCTTCATGGAAAAACTGAGGCTCTCTATAAGCCTTACTTCAGGGTATCATCCCCAAGCCAGTGGTCAGGTAGAAAGGGGCAATCAGGAGGTTCGACACTTCGTGTACACCTTCTGTGCCAATAACCAGGAGGACTAGGCACAATTTCTCTCATGGGCCAAATATGTGCAGAACTTCCCACTCAGCAACAAAACTCTTGCTATTTCAAAGAGTCCTAGGATACCAGCTGACCCTATTACCATGGAACAGAAACCCCACTGATTCCCCTGCAATGGACAGCTGATTCCAACAAAGTGAACGAGTGTGGGAACAGGCTCACCAGGACCTTGAACAAACTGCCCAGAGCACTATGAAATTCGCAGACAGACAGGGGGAGACACCCATCTACAATCCAGGCGACTGGGTGCAGCTCTCCACCAGGGATTTGCGCATCACAGAAGGCTGCAGGAAGCTGGCACATTGCTACATCAGCCCCTTCAAGATCTTCAATGATGTCACCTACAAGCTGTAACTGTTACATCATAACCGCATAACTACCTCATTTCATGTTTCCCACCTCAAGCCAGTTAAGCCAGGACCCCTTGCCCCTAGCATTCCCCCCACCCCCAACACTTATTTACATCAAACTAGAACCTGCACTGGTGTTGCGGGGGAAAGGGTATTATTCGGTCATGTTTACTCCAGAATCAGCATCAAAATACAGTTCCCAGAACACAGCATGTCCTACAAACATGACCGCTAGGGACAACAACACACCACCAACTCAAACACTCTCACGTTCATGTTAACTGGATTACTGATGGCACACACCTGGACTTACAATCACAGCCACATTCACAGTATATAAGGTTTCTTAGTTCACACTCACCTTGTTAGGTATACACTCTGTTGATTTTCACCAGTCATTACCAAGCCTTTGATTATTGATTGCTATTGATTATTGATTTTGATTGTGTTTCTGGTTTCCTCAACTTGCTCTTGTCTGACTGTGTTAATGCTGTTTGCTGATCGACTGATATTAACCTGCAATTCAGCCTTGTTTTTGAAGCTTGCTTTTGTTTTGGTTGCGAAGATTATTATAAAAGTGTCAATCTGCACTTGCATCCTCACCTGCTTACCTGACAGTAATCAAGGAGACAACATAATGTAAAGGACTCACCAGTTTTTCTTATTGGTTAGTTCGAGCACCTTCTGCTGCAAACCTAATGAATGAGAAAATAAAATCAGACTGGCAATCGGGGAAAAATAATAATAATGATAATAATAATTATATTTATCTATCTATCTATCTATCTATCTATCTATCTATCTATCTATACACACACACACACACACACACACACACACACAC
>JANDJT010000050.1:13348415-13381482 GCA_024331685.1 Stegophilus panzeri
GTGTGTGTGTGTGTGTGTGTGTGTGTGTGTGTGTGTATGAGTGTGTGTGTGTGTGTGTGTGTGTGTGTGTGTGTGTGCGCACATTATTGATGAGCTGAACTTACTTCATGACTAGTCTGGCTTATGGGAGCAAGTCATGGCCCCTATAGCACCATCCGGCACACACTAGACACACACTCATGCATACCCATCAGTGAAAGCTCATAAGACTTGATTAGCACTAAAGAATGCGGCGGCCCATACCTCACACAGCTCACCCTCGTTTGGCCCCATTGGCTGTCAGCAGAAACATCCATCCTTAATTGAGCCAATGGCAGATGAAGCCTGCTCTTGCCTCAGCCAATAACAAGTTCAGTAGCTTTGACAGTTAGAGAGACCTTTCTAGGTGTTTCTGGTCTCCTGCCGAGTTGACGCAAAGCAGAACCCTCTATGGCAAAATAAAGCAATTAGCCAATTACACCACACCAGCCTATTAGAAAGACCGCATTGGCATGTTTTCTTAGCTTCTATCCCAAGCGATAAGCCCAGAGAAATGAGGGAAATAGGGAACAGATCATGTGGCAGTGAGAGTGAAAGAGAGAAAAGTGATGGGTATGACGGCTGTGGAGAAGATTAGAAGTGTATTCTCAGGGAGTCTATCTTTATTTAGGATAAAACAAATGAACTGAACTCTGAATAACTCTCCAGCTCGAAGATAGAGACACAAGGAGAGTGAGGTGATGTATTGAAATACAACGGGGAAAGTGTAAACAGTATTAATCTAAAAATTATGAGGAAATATGGCTTATCATACAAAGTATTTACCACAGAACATGTTGTTGAGGTTAAACTGCCACACTATATATTTGAACAAAAATCACCTGTTTAAACCTTTGGGAAATGTTTTAACATTCCAATTCTGTATTACCAGTTGGATGGGATATGTTTAAGATTTGTTTGTTTGTTTGTTGTGTGATGCTAATGTTAACTATGTATGTTTCTGCCTTTTGATTTTAATAATGGTCAACATGGCTATGACTTATTGATAGAGTAGTGCTCAGACCTAAAGGCTCTGGACTACTGCTCAGAATGCCTTGATTTGAAGCCGCAGCACCAGCACCATCAAGCTGCCTCTGTCATCCTCTGACCCCAACTTCATAACAAGCTGGAATATTCAAAGAAAAGAAATTCACTGCGCTGTATGTGCATATGTGACTATGCTTCTTCTAGCAACCACTTTGTCCTTAGGAATGAATAAAGATGAGCAAATTTAGGATTTTCTTTATGCATAAAACTTTCTGTGGTTAACTATAACATAACCACACGTAAATAAATTACTCATAGTATACTATATAGCCAATGAATCACTGGTGTCTAAAACGATATTTCATCTTTTCCAAGTGTGATACTGCTGTGTAATTTTATTTCTGTCCACTTCACCAATGTGGGTGCTTTTTCCCTCCCCAAAATAGCTACAGTTTGAAGGTTGATTTGTTCATATTAATCCCATCTGTACTGATGTCTTTGTGATCTTACATGTGGATGTTGCCTTTTTGAAAATGCTCTTTGACATGCACACACATCTAGAAAATGTTTAAGAGTAGTGCATCCTGTGATGCTTTTCTGATCACAGTGGTTGTAAAGAGTGGTTATTTGAGTTAGCATAGACTTCCTGTCAGTTCGATCCAGTCTGGCCATTCTCCTCTGACCTCTCTCATCAACAAGGCATTTCTGACTGCATAACTGCAGCTCACTGGATGTTCCCCCCCCCCACACCATTCTGTGTAAATTGTTGTACAAGGAAATTCCAGGAGATCAGCAGTTTCAGAAATACTACTCACTTGGCATCAACAACTATGCAAGTGAGATTACATTTTCACCCCATTCTGATGTTAATATTACCTGAATCTCTTGACATGTATCTGCATGATTTTATGCAATGCACTACTGCCACTTGATTAGCTGATTGGATAATTGCATGAATAAGCAGGTGTTCCTATTGTAGTGGACAATTAGTGTATAACATACTTATATACGACTTATTGTTGATGTTCATAGAGTAAAAATAAAGAGATGGCAGGCAAGCAATTTTACATGTGCTAAAAGCTGGAAACATAATCGAAAGGTGACATGCAGTTTTGAAATCAAAACACTATTTTTTTTGTGCATTAAAATGCATGAGGGTTAGATGAACAAGGCTTACACATGCTCATGCAATGCTAATAGAACATTCTTACTATGCTCATCAACATAAATCCTTCTCACTATAATTCTCAGGACACTTGGGTGGTCTTTCTCGGTCTCTCTCTCTCTCTGTCTCTTTCTCTCTCTCTGTTCCTCTCCTTCTCTGCTCCACTTTGGTTTTCATGGACTCTCCCATCGTCAGGTCACTGGCCAATCTGTTCTTCTTCCTTCATGCTGTCCACCAATTCTACATCCTTCCAGAAGCCCAGCTCAGACCACAGCCCCCAGAATCCCCTTCCAGGAAGTGCATCCATGTTAAACTCTCTACTCTCTCCTGGTAGTAGAGTGAAGCGTGGGTTGCCCAGACAGTCCCAATGTCCACTAAAGCCGTTTCAAAACTAATAAACAATTGTCAAGCAAGAGGGAAAGCAGAAAGCTCTCCGGCCATTCTAAAAGCACATCAAAGGGCTTGGGCTAAGAGCCGGCCAGATGAGAAATGCGGACGACCTCTCCAACACACTCACACACACGCGCGCAACACAAATCACATATGCACCCCACAAATAACGCAAAGCAGCATAACTCCAGGCATTTGGATGAAAGTATTTGAG
Organism: Stegophilus panzeri; assembly: GCA_024331685.1. Taxonomy (NCBI): domain Eukaryota; kingdom Metazoa; phylum Chordata; class Actinopteri; order Siluriformes; family Trichomycteridae; genus Stegophilus; species Stegophilus panzeri. The sequence goes on from JANDJT010000050.1 coordinate 13,351,190, forward strand.
AGCGAAGGGGAGAACTGTGTCATTTTAATGTGGCCGTTCCTACCCTGAATGAAAATATAAAGTTGTATATGGAGGATGTGACATATGATGCATGATGCATGATGATCTTGGTCACATACTGCTGTACTTCTCTTCTCTGAACTCTTTCAAGGAGAGGAAGACTAGCTAAGCTAGCTTCTATCTAACTCATAGGAGAGAGTGAGACAGAGAAAGCACTTCTACAGCGATGTTAAGGCATAGGCTCTCAGAGGAGAGCTGAATGGTTAATGGATCTAGTTGTAGGGTTCTACATGTAGGGACATTATGGGTTCCCTCAGAAGGAGGAAGAGAAACATTAAGACTAGGAGAGAAGGGGAGAAGAGAACTAATCTAAACTGACAGTGATAAGATTGCACTTGAGTATTATTTTATTGCCAACATCACCTTCTCTCTCTCTCTCTCTCTCTCTCTCTCACACACACACACACACACACACACACGCACACACACACGCGCACACACACACACACACACACACACGCGCGCGCGCGCACACACACGCGCACACACACACACACGCACAAACACACAGACACACACACAAACACACAAACACACACGCGCACACACACACGCGCACACACACACAGACACACACACACACACACACGCACACATACCCATCCACCCACACAATCACCCAGCCACCCACCAACCCACCCACACACACAGACCTGGTCTGGGTGCTGGGCTAGAGGAGCCAGGCTGGCTGAGCCACAGACCCAGAGAGCCACCCCCTGTGTGTGTAAAAGTGTGTGTGAGATTGTGTGTGTGTGTGTGTGTGTGTGTGTGTGTGTGTGTGCGTGCGTGTGTGTATGGAGAGGAGATAAGTAAGCTTCACAGCCCATGACATAAATCACATCAAGACATGACAGTAGGACACTGAGCAGGACCACAGATAAAACCAGCAGGAGGGATAGAGAGAGAGCAAGAGAGAGCAAGAGAGAGAGAGTGAGAGAGAGAGATACAGATAGTGAGAGAGAGTGAGAAAGTAAATGGCAGTGGGGTGGTGGAGAATTGGAAAAAAAAACAAGAGCGTATGTGCATGGTATGAGAGAGAGCGAGAGAGAGAGAGAGAGAGAGAGAGCGAGCAAGTGGGAGCAGTGGTTTGAGAGTGTGTTTTTGTATTGTGGCTCCTCCTGTGTATGGAAATGATCCAAAGTGCACAGCCTAATTTCCAAGTTCATGAATGAATCCTCCTGTTTTGCCATAGCTGTCTGACTAAATTAGGCTGGCTGAAGGAGGTTGCACCTTCAGCCTTATTTTCAGAGAGATATGATTCACATTGATCAACTTCCAAGCAAATATTATGATTGCTTTCACTATAACTAGAAGCAATATTTATAAGCAGTCACTCTGTTATTTGCAAAGCCATACTTAAAACAAAAAAGAACAATGATATGATGAAAATGGCTCTCATTGCCATCCTGATCATATGTCATGTAATCTTTTCACACACTTTTCAATAGGATATAGAGTGCTACAGAGATGGCATATTCTTGTAGGCCTCCCCAGAAGTTAGCATCACTCTGGTTCCCTCAACAAAAAAACAATAGGCTTTTTCCATTGGCTTTTGGATTATTGCAGAAAATAAGCTCTGTGTCCAACAAAAGTTTATTATTCTGTATAAACTATGCTATAAACAAACAACCACGGTCGCATGATTTCATCGTCACCACCACTAAGCTTCCGACAACTCTTTCAATCTTTATTTAAAAAACACTACAATTGGAAAATACTATAAATTGACAAATATACAAGTTGGAACATTTGAGATGGAATAATTTGCAAGAGCAAGAGTATAAACACAAAAAGGCTGTAGTAGATGATTTTTCCTGTTCAGAGTGATGATTTTTAATGTTCCTGACAACCTCTGTTGTACCATTTAGCCACTTGTTAGCAACCATCTTTTTCAAGACACGTGAAAGCTTTAAAAAATCATGAGTGGGTATTACTGACGTATTTTATGTTGTAGAATAAAACTTGAAAATAGCTTGTGCTTGTGTTGATCACAGACCTTATTTCAGGCATTTAACCAAAAACTCCTTCAAAAAACCCATCAACATCGGGAAGATGGAACTGGAAGTGCTAAAATGCTAACTCTTTTCCGGGTTTTAGGACTCATTCCTGCACCACTCTATAGTGCTTGCTATAGGATATTAGTTGCTAGATATTGACTATAACTCATCATAAAACTTATCATAAAAGCTGCATTCATGAAAATTGTTTTGTCTTAATGAGAGGATATATCTCTTATTATTAGCTATGCTAATTAGTAGCTAGTAGACACAAAACAGCTAGCTTCTAGCTCTAAAACTGATCAGAATTAGCAGGATTCATGAAAGCTGTTTTGCCTTTTTGATAAGTTTAGCTGCTCTTATTATTATATACGAGATATAAAACTGCTAGCTGCTAGCTATTAAATTGATCATAATTAGCTGAAGGATGTTTTTGCACTTTGATTGGATAGATGGGTATTATTAGCTACACTAATTATTAGCTACTAGATACCAAACAACTAGCTTCTAGCATTAAACTTGATGATAATAATAACAATTATCTGAAGACTGTGTTTGTGTTTTGATAGGATATAGCTCTTATTAGCTGCTAGATATAAAACTGCTAGCTGCTACAATTGAGCCAAATACTGTATGTATACAGTATGCAACGATTTCTGTCTATTTGACAGAGGATACAATGCTGTAAGTATAATATTATTAGCTGCTAGCTACACCAGGCTTTGCTTCTAGTCAGTGAGGTAAACTGAGGTAAAACATGTGACATCTTTGCTCTTAAAATGAATTGTTTACCTCAGTGCTTGACTGAGGATGAAAACAAAATGTCTGAATGTGTAGGTAAAAAATCATGTTGGTTTGACACAAATCTCTCAGTGGTTACTCCACGCTGGGCTGCACATCTAATTTATTGGCACCTATTTGGGGAAACTGCGAGTCATAATTTTGAAGGATGTGAATGGTGAAGATAAACTGAGTGTAAGTTGCTGTGATCGCATGTTTTCACTCCTGGTTTTCTTGACTCAGTAAAATCAGGTCCAAATGAAGAAGGTTAATTTTCAGGCACAAAACACCCAAATGGAAACATTCATATTCTGGAACTAAGTATTGCATTTCAGTATTGACAGTTATTATCACACATGACAATTACTGTGAATAATAACAAAGAATCTCTCTCTCTCTCTCTCTCTGTCACACACACAGACACACACACACACACACACACACACACACAATTAGGTCTACAGGCAGCTCCCTCCTTCTTATCAGGGGATGCTGTGACGTAGCTTGTTTTGAGAGTGGAAAAAGGAACAGAGAATATTAAAGCAAATAAGAGAGACTCTGTGTGTGTGTGTGTGTGTGTGTGTGTGTGTGTGTGTGTGTGTGTTTGAGTGAGCTTTCCTGGCCAGACTTTTAGTCTTGCTGGTGGAGATAGCAACTGGAACAGGCATGCTAAGCAAACCTGCCCCATCTCCCTCCCCGTGCCCTCACACAACTTATAATCACTGGTGCCACTGCCTACAACCTATATGTATCTATCCTAACACACACACACACACACACATGCACACATACATACAGAGCTATGAGCATAAAAAAGAGGAGGGAGATGCAAGAAATTTGTGTGTGTGTGTGTGTGTGTGTGTGTGTGTGTGTGTGTGTGCGCGTGTGATGTATCTGGCTACAGTGAGGCCTGGTCAATGGAGTTTGCATGCTGTCAGTGTTAGTGGCCTTATCTTCCCCAAACATTTACTTAACCCTTTGTCTGACAGAGCTCACGACAATGAGACACAGGCTGAGGAATCCCAACGGGGCTGTCCGCAATAACGATACATTCACATATTCATACACACATGCACACACACACACTCACACACACACACACACACACACACACACACACTGCACTAAAGGCTCCACCCTATTCTTATGTACCGCACGTCATGATGAGATCTCTGGAGCATCACATGACCACTATTCCTTTTCTTTCTCTCCTCACCTGATAAAGCCAAATGATCAAATCCGTCATACTTTTTCATCTAGATTTTGGAATTCTCTCGTCCACTTGGTCCACTCTCACAGTTAAGAGGCCAGCAGCAGAGATTAGCAAGAATTGAAAACAGCAATACTCAGCAATCCATACATATCAAGTGACTGAATAAATATTGTTATTAAGTATGTAGTAAGCACGTAACTATCTACATTCTCTACCCTATCATGCTGTAAGGGCTTTCTCTGCTATTGAAGGAGAATAACTGCTTATACCATAAATACCAAGTTTTATCTGTGTTTTGTAGGAGAATGCTCTTATCTGTCATTGTCTGTGTGCTGATGAGAGTTCTTTGGGTCTGTGCGCTGATGAGAGGGTTTTGTGCAACCTCGCAAACAAGGTAACACAAAAGAGAAAGAGAGTAAATGAGAAATTGCAGCATTTTGTACTGAGAAGAGAAAGGAAGGGAAAGTGATTTACTCTAAACTCTTTTATAATGAATCTAAGGATGGCTGTGGGAACACTTTATTTTTGCAAAATGCTTTCATGAATTTTGCCTTGAAAGATGTTATAAGCTCTAAATCTGGATCATTTGTCCTTTCAAGAGTATGAAGCTATTTTTTGGAGGAAAGAATTCGAGGTTACCAACAGAGTCAACATAGATCATATGATATTCAGAAGTGCTAGGTTTCTGCCTGATCTTCCATTAAAACCACTTTTGTAGTATAAGTGTTTATGAATGTTTATCATATAAATGTGTATATAAATACTAATCATTTAATCTATATAGAATTCAGTAGCTGCCATTCGACTTCCATAATAGGTGAGTAAATGTTTTCTTTAGTTCAGTACAGGGAAACGGTGGAGTATTTCTGCAAAGCTGTACAGTATGTGATGGACTCAGTGATAAATAATAAGAAGAAAGATATACAAAGACAACTGGTGGGGACTTTACGAGTGTACTATGAGGGTAGTAAGTGACAGAGGTGGTGGAGGGGTGCACAAATGTAATATTAAAATACTTTCAGCTCTCCTTCTACTCCCCCGCGTAATCAAACAAATCACCATTAAAAATCACAGGTCTGGATTTCTGGGTCTGGAGTCACCTCTATAAATCTAATAAGCTTTCTTGCACACACACACACACACACACACACACACACACACTCACATAGTTGGACTTAACCCACCAGAAAGAATCTTTACTTTCTCCTTCTGTGTCTCCAGTGTTCTTACAGTAAAATAAATCGGGTGCATCTATCTACAGAGAGCAGTGAGGGGTCAGTGAACAGGGTTATCCAGAGTACATGTTCAGAAGCAGGGAGAGAAAGAAGGAGATAGAGAGAGAGAGAGAGAGACAGCATGTGTGTGTGTGTGTGTGTGTGTGTGTGTGTGTGTGTGTAAGACAAAGTGAGGATATGAGAAATTAACAGAAAGAACAAGCGAGATGGACGGACTGACACACACAAACACATAAGGAAATCCTGAGTGGAGACACTGAGGACAGCAGACATTGAGAAGAGAGAGAGAGAAAGAGAGAGAGAGAGAGAGAGAGAGAGAAGAATTCCACATGTGAAGCAGGTCCTTGTCTTTACGATGGCCATGATTATAATTTAGGGCTGCTGTTCCAGGGGTGACATCATCAGCAAAGCACCAATCAGATGGCACAAAGTCTATAAATTAATGAGCAGGCTAAAGTTCAGATGGCTGAGGCAGGGTCAAAGTTCAACCCACTCACAAAGCCCTGCTAATGGAATGTGATTACATGCAAAAACGGCTAAACGCCCTTCATACAGTTGTTGTGGATAAGAGAATTGTAGCAGAGAATAGTCATGTGAGTTTTATTAGTAGTAATTATTGTGACAGCTTTGAAAACATTTGCACAGTACAGTATATACAATCATAACTTGTGTGCATTCACAGTATGTTGTTCCTAGAATTTCAACCACATGATTTTTCTGTTGCTGTCACAGTATTTGGGACAGAATTTCTGCCTTTGATGCACAATGTGAACGAAACTAGATGTGAAAGTTGGCTAAAATTACTCACCTTACTTTGGAAGAGGATAAATGGTATTTCTTCATAGCAGACCTTCACCCCCAGCAGCTGAATTCACTTAAACTGAGAGAAAACATATTATATTTGTGTTTCCCTGTTATATTTATCTCATATACAACCCATATACAACTACCTATGGAGAGTGCTTCAACTCATTTGTGAGCCCAGAAGCCTGCTGGCTCTTCATGTCCGTGTGGGTGAAAGATCTCAGGGTGTTTCATCAGGTCGAGAAAAAAAAAAAAACTATTAGTAATTGGATATCAGCTAATTAACTAACTTTTGCTAATGTTAGCAACATTTACTACTGAGATAAATTTCACAGTTGTCCCATAGCATAGCTAGCTAACTTACATAGCTATGAGGCAGAAGCTGTTTGTTGAAGATGTATTGCTTGTAGTGTCATTTATCAGTATACATGAAAATTAAGCTCCTTAATGAAGCACTGACACAATAACACTGACTATGTTTACATCCACATCAAATTTAATTTAAGGTCTATATTCGGGTTGCTGCCATATTCTGAATACAATGGTTGTTTGCGTACAAGCATCGGTATATCCCTGTGTATATAAATGCATCCGTTTAGCCTGAGTTGCTTTTCCTAAATACCTAGTCTACAGCTAAGCATCTGCTAGCAACTACAATTCCTTGTGAACTGAGCATGCGCATATATCCCCATTACAGTGGATTTTCTGAATAAGGTGTTTACATGCAACAAATTTCCAATTAAAACAGGCATATTTCAGGGGCGGGAATCAGAATTTGTGGAACCAGAATATTGTCTTAATCTGAATTGTTCAATCGGATTGCTGTGTTTACATGACTCAATACTAATTAGAATATTGCCAAATTCCGATTAATATCAGAATATTGATGTGCATGTAAATGTAGTCATTGATGCAGTCAATCTATTCGGTCCTCAAAATGGCAACAATTAATACAGTGTAACATCACATGGAATGCAAGGATATCTTGTGCTGTACATATTTACTGCACGTGTCTAAGGACTATGGCAGACTCATGCTTGGGATCTCATGTGATTAGATCACGCTACTGTTTATTTACTCCTAAAAAGGCATTTTTTTTAACTTATGCCCACTTCGTGGTTTCTGGTACCTGTTCATTTACAGAAACAGGTCCTAGTGGTACTCTGGGGTAGAGCTTGCGGCACTGATTTTTCCTGGTTACATATGTCTATGTGCACAGAAAAACAGTTCTCTTTGCTTCATTAGTACAAAGTTTGTAACATCAAAATTCAGTTTTTTCAAGTTTTGTATATTTTCTTCCCCTGAATTTGTGCAAACATTGGACTTCTAACCACACAAGCAAAACAGTTTTTATGGTACTCATACAGCATAGATGAACAGAAAAGATATTTTTCTTGATATTTTAGCATGTTGATTATGTCCTTTTAATGTTATTTCCTTTTCATTATGATTTTGTCAATGATTAGATGAAATTAAAATCATATGAATTCTGTCAAGTATGGATTTTTCATCTTATCTTTTTCTTCTCATAATTTCATCTTCTCGAATGAACATATTTCAATGCAGCCCATATTAACCAAATGGCCAATCAGTGATAATCCAAGCTATTCTTCTACGTTGGACTTAACAGTGTTGTCACTGCATGCCAAAATGATGATCTAGGTGTTTTTTCATCCCTGCTACCATGCCAGTCATTGTTCTTGTTTGTGTCAGTTTTTGTTTTCAAATGTCTAGTGCAAAACCATAGTGTGTTTAAAGAGTTTATTATTCGCCTACACAATAGATACATAAATCAGGAAATTAAATGTGAATGAGAGAACTCACACTGGAGTCATAAAAATGTATGTCTATGTTTGACTGAGGATGGATGATATTCTGTATATGTTGATGGGCAACCTAACAAAGCTGTGTGTTTTTGTGTTTGTGTATGGAAGACTGGCCATGTAGTCTCCTAGTCCCTATAGGGGAATGGCAGTAGAATAACACCCTGTGGAGCCAGGAATCAGCTCAGTGCTGAAGTGAAACAGCTCTCGATGCTCAGCCCTGCTCGCCATCACTCTACACCAGAGAGGAGCTCTCCTACTGACCAACACCACCCACACCTCTTCACCTCCTCAATTACAGTGACATTTAGGTGCCAGGGAGCTGACTGAAGGATTAAATCTTAATGGAGGCTTCGTTACAATAAAATAGAACACTGTCACATAAGGGTGTAACAGAATGTCCATATTGTATTATAATTTGGTGATGCAGTGTGTTCACTGAGACATAGTGCAAGCTTTTTTTTAAATGGGGATGACTACTTTTGAAGAGCAAACATATCATTCATAAAAAACAGAGAATGCTGTATTTTTTTTGTAAATAACTATTGAAGGCTATGAGTGAATCTCTTTACAGGTCCTGTTTTTTTTTTTCAATTTTTTCCCCCTACCATTCAGCCTTTTACAAAAATTACAGATAAAAAAATGTATATTCAAAATTATTAACTATTCCATACCATTGAGATCCATGTATCCATCATATCTACCATCATACAAAGCCATATTGTATTATATTATATTATATTATATTATACATATCATACTTTCTACTAAATGGAAACTCAAACTGTGATATTTTATGAAGTATGAAATTAAGAATGAGCTGAAAATCTAAATTAAACTGAATTGAGCCAGAATATGTCTACTAGCTAATATATTAACTATTAGTTTTACAATATTACATCCATTAGCATTGTTCTTCAACTCTATATCCCTCTATCCTCATGCTTTCTAATCCTTCCCTTTTCTTCACTCTGTCCATCTCTCATGAGGAGACCAGGGTGGGGATGGAGGAATGGGGGGTGCAAAAGCCTGGACTTGACCCCTGAGTTCTGGGCTCCAGCAAGTCTCCTCACCAAGCCTCCGTGATGACAGACGGTCACTCAATCAGTCACTCACTCACACACACACACACACACACACACACACACACACACACACATACATAACCAATGGCCATAATATTTTTACATTTTGTTATTTTGTTACAGTGGTGTAAATTATTAACTTCCTGTTATGCTACAGTTCTATATTCCTGTTTAGGCCCATAGTGACTAAAGGCTGACTCCCCACTTTTCAGCTGCATTTTGGGTACAATCCACAGTTTGCAGTTGGATGACCTAAGTGATCTAGCAGGAGTATATTTACTGATCATATTGCAAGAGTATGTAGGAGCACCACCATGAAGACATTTGAAAATTAATAATAGGATTTTAAAATCAATTCTGTAAGACACAGGTAGCCAGTGAAGTGATTTAAGTGGCGGAGTGATATGCTTTTTCAGTCTAGTACGTGTTAGCATTGCAGCTGCATTCTGAACTCTTTGTAAGTGTTTAATGGAGCTCTTTTGTAAGCCAACCAAAACACTGTTGCAGTAGTCGAGTCTAGATTTAACAAATGCATGTATGAGTATCTCACTATCTGTGGGGGAGAGAATATCATGTACTTTAGAGATGTTACGAAGGTGATAATATGCTGTTTTACAAACATTGCTAGTACGTTTTTTAAAACTGACATCACTGTCAAACACGATCCCTAAATTCTTAAAGTAGTCATTAGCCTTGAGAGACAAGGAGTCTAGATATGGCATAATTAACCTTTTTTTTTTTTTTTTTTTTTGCATCATTTCCAATAATAAGTACCTCTGTCTTATCTTTATTTAGCTGCAGAAAGTTCTGTGACATCCACAAGTTTATGCCTTCTATGCGGTTTACAATGGTGCTAATTGACTTGTGGGCATCTGGTGCAAGTGAGAGGTAGAGTTGCATGTCATCTGCATACTGATGGAAGGAGATGTTGTATCGATTAATTAAACCAGCTAATACCAGCATATATAAGTTAAGTAAGAAAGACCCAAAATTGAGCCTTGGGGAACACCACAAGATATTGCATGACGTCTGGAGGTGTGTATATCCAGTGCAACATAATCTTCCCTGCCACTTAAGTAGGATCTAAACCAATCCAGGACTAGGCCTGATAAGCCAACTCAGTTTTGCAGTCGGTCAAGCAGAATCTCATGGTTGACTATGTCAAAGGCAGCACTGAGATGTAAAAGCACCAGAACTGACAGATTACTTGAGTCCTTATTTTGTTGCAGATCATTTAAAACTTTTAGAAGAGCAGTTTCTGTGCTATGGTTGGACCAAAAGCCAGACTGAAATGTCTCATTAAGATTATTGATGTTGAGATAGATATTGAATTGTATGGACACAACTTTTTCAATTATTTTGCCAAGAAATGGACAATTAGAGATAGGTCTGTAGTTACTGAGCACAGAAAAATCAATATTGTTTCTCTTCAGCAGAGGCCTAACATTCAACATAAAGGCCTAAAGACATTCTCTGGAAAGGAAACAAAAAAACAAAAAAAAAACAAACAAACAAAAAAAACATACAACAACAAAAAACAAGACATTTATTCCACCTTCGTTTCACAGTCTGTGTTAAAGAATAGATCGGAATGTGGTTGTGAGAAAGCATGGAACTCTTTCACTGCCCGTTCTCAGTGCTGCATGTTTCACATCGTGCCATAAATACGCAGGGTGTGTGTGGATAATCAACCTGCGCTCCCGATAAGCTGCGCCACGTTTACGCACACTTGCGCAATGCTGGTTAATACCGGCGCTTTGCAGTAAGGTGTGAGTCGCAGTGTTGTAGTGGAGACAGGAGACAAGGGGTTCAATGGGCCGTTTGGGAATGAAAGTGGGGGTGCTGCTTATAATTTTCGTTCAGAGGGTTTAAAAAAAAATCTATCTTTCGCATTTTTCTTTCCTGTTCCTTTTCCCTGGTGAAGAAACAATCTATCTCACGCGCCTGCGGAAGTCATCGTTCTCTGTTCTGTCATTCACAATGCTATTTTCACCCATCGTATTTCTAGCCGTTTTCCCCTCCACTTTCTTTAGGTTGTTGGGAAAACAACCCAAAAAGAATGAGGCTAAGTTTGTTAGGTTTCCTGCTAATTATATCCATGTGATGCATCATTAAGGTACATGACAGCACACAAAATACAGACTCTCTCTCTCTCTCTCTCTCTCTCTCTCTCTTTAACTGTCTTGTCTAACTGTCTGCTGACATTAACGCAGCTAATTAATGCTATGTCTACACTTAAATCCCAGAAACTAAAAGGAAATCTTTTAGCTCTTTTAGTATTTCTCTGAAGTTTTTGTTGCTCACATGCTCACAACACCACACAAGTCAAAAACACACGACATTAAAATGACTACAATATTTACAAGAATGTGGAAATACACTATGAATCACTGTAGTATTGCAGAACAAAGGGAATAGCAGCAAAGTGCGTATATGTGTATGAGACACAGCTGTGAAACTGCACCTCTGCCTTGATTCAGTGTGTTACAAATTGTTATTAAACATTCACTTCTTTTAGGAAGCAGGGTTTGCGGATCCCTCAATATGATGATGTACACTTAGTTACCATTTTTTTTAGGTACACTAGTTTAGATACATACTATGTGTCTACACTCATTAGCTATTTAATCAGGTACAGGTGCACTTTGTAGGTACATCAGGCACCATGACATTATTATTATGGAGTATTTTACTTGTCATTTTTACTATTCATCTTTATCTATTTTACTTTACATCTACCAATTGATTCGTGTTATTATATTATGTAAGCATATGATTAGAAACTACAACTCATCTTTGCCTATTTGTGATCAATGGTGTTGAGTAGGTCTGTGTGTGTGTGTGTGGGTGTAAATGAGCATGTATGCGTTTAACACACCAGAAAATGTTAGCAACATCAAGTTAACACGTGTCTTAAAAGCAATCTCGTTTACTCAGATTTTTGCATGAGGATGCACTTTGCTTTACAGTGCTTTAGTTAACTTTGCCCTCAACACACCTTGACCTTTGGACAGGTGAGGCCTCTCTCACACATGCTTTTGCATCTAGAGTGAGATGGTGAGATGGACACACTTACTTTCAGTTTAAGTCTACTTAAAACATTGAACACACCAATCTGTGCTAGAGATAAAGTTGCATCTAGACAATTGATATGATAGTATATTAAATTAATGAAAACAAGAACACTTTGACATACAAAGTTGACATACTTATAAACAAGTGTGCTAGAAAGCTGTTAAGGAGCTGTATATCATAATTAGATATAGATGCACACACTGATTCATTGTCTGGGGGTTTTTTTTTTTCGTTTTTTTTTTGAGTTGTCAAGCAACACCATTTGCCCCTTTTTGTGTCTGGCCTCAATTCTCAGGGGCATTTAGGAATAGAATAGCAAATCAAAATATAATGGCACTCCTGGGGAGGACCCCCATGGCTACTAACACAACACACAAGTGTGAGTGAGAGTGTGTGTATGTGTGAGGCAATGTGTGTTGTTTTAACCTGTGGGGGGTGAATAAGCCAGTGACCCAGCTTGGTGCTACGGTCAGATGAGATCTCTGACAGAGTCAGGTTGTGTATGTGTGTGTGTTAATATGCATGTAAGATTGAATTCTGTAATGTAACAGTTCTGATTTGGAAATGATACTAAACATACATAACTCATAGGTTATTATAAAATAATGCCACTGTATTTTTCATAATTTATTTAATTACCTTTAGTTCCTAAATTTATTATTACTAGGTAAGCAGGTAAATTCATACCTAATTAACATTTTTAAGTAGTTTAGTATTTATTTGTGTGTCTAATTTATCTTTAGAAATTGTAGGCTCTTCTGTTGAAAATGTTTGACCATGCATTGACCATTTCCTTTCAGCTGTTAGTTTTTCAATTTATACAAATTAATGATTACCTTCTAAAATAACTAGCATTTGAACTGACAGACAAATTCCTACAATAAAACAGGTATTTCCAAAAATTTCCTTAAAAGCTAAACATGCCAATCATACCCATCATATATTCGTATTGTACATTTTTAGATAAAATCAAGGCTCATTTTTGAAAGTATTCCACTTAAAATTCACAAAAGGACTAGTGACTGTGTTCAGTACTGTAATCTCAGATGCTGTAAAGTATTGGTGCCTTAAAAACAAATAATATGTAAATGTATATACTCATATGGTAATTCATGGAACAGTTTTTTTTTTTTTTTTTTTTTTTTACATTAATATATACCATATATAGGAGGTTATTTGTCTGATAGTGTCCTCTGGAAGCTGGTGGCCTTGGCATTATTTTGCTTTTGACTCTTTCCCAGGATTGACTGATATGACTATCTTTCACTTTGCTTTTATTTTGGGCTTTTTCTCTTTTATACTGCTGCATTAGGACATTTTATTTATTTATTTATTTTTAAATCTTGATGCTACTCTAAATACATCTCAGGTTTTAAGCAGAAGTCACTTTCTGTCTCCCTTGAGTGACTTTAAAAATCACTTTTTAGTTTTCACTGCCCTTTACACATTCATGTAGCAGTTATGAAATGTCACAGTTGTGCTTAAAAAATCAGCATGTCTAACACTATTCTACTGTAGGCAACAAAATTATATGATGCACTAACATCCAACCAATTATGACAAGAATGCATCTCTTCTGTATTTGTTTGAATTTTCAGAATAGCTAAAAGTCATTGACTATATCCTATTACAATGTACTCTGTAAAAAAAATAGACATTGACAGTTTTCTTGCTTTGGCTCTGTACTTCCAAACATTTATAAATTAAAACTGAATTAAACTGAATTAAAATATATATTTATTTATAGGCCTCTTTATACAGTTACACCATTATTTTATGTACTGTAGCACCTTCCCCTTAAAATGATTTATATACACTGCTAAAGATAACATACAAGGCATGTGAAGCATATACAGTTCATATGATGTCTGTGTGTGTGTGTGGTACTTCAGGCTTAAAGAAGGGACTGACAAGGATAGTGATAAGGGCCAGGTTTATCTCTCCAGTCTGGGTTCTGGGCAGTTCCACCTCATAGTATCCCAGACAGCTTTCCCAAAATTCCTCCCTCTGCATGCCAGCAAAAAGCTATGTGCAGTCCAACTGCCATTACTGTATTACTGTAACATACTAATTCTGCATGCATGTACACACACACATGCACACATGGAACTACATGGTTCCCCTGTCTCCTGTAACTCAGAATGATTTATTGGGCCCATGGGGAATAGCTGCAGAGACAACACACGGAAGTTTTGATTTAATGGCTGAATATTAGTTAAATAAATGACCCCATGTTACCCCCCTCCTCCTTCCCACCTTAGCGGCACATAACTTCCCCTGTGTCAGGCTCGCTCCATCCACATTTAAAACATAATATCCTGTTTTCTTTATCAGAGGGAGCGAGCGAGAGAGAGAGAGAGAGAGAGAGGACAAATGACTGAACAAGGGCTGCATGGATGCTGACCCTGGGAAAAGTCTCTGCTAAGGAAAGGCTATCACTCACAGGGCAGTTGGGTGGAGGCGAGTAGGTGGAGGAGAATAGAATGATCGAAGGACAGCATAGAAAAAAGTTGAAATTATTAAACACAGCGGTAACCTTGACACCTCACTGACCTCAAAAACCTCCAGTCTCAAATACTTTAGGACAAGTCCATTCAAAGATAAGAGGGGATCATGACCCCTCGCCCAAACACACACACACACGCACACACACGCACACACACGCACACACACGCACACACTCACTCACCTTCATGCAAACACCTGGGCTAAAACACAAAGCCACACTCCTGCAATTTTACAACATCAAGCTCCTAATGCGTGGCCCTTAATACAGGACAATGGTACGCAAACATGGCCACGAGGGTCGTGCTCCCCGGCGTGACTCCTGCTCTTTGAAGCCATGCGTACACAAGGACAATAGAGCCACTTACTACACAAGGATGAGTGTGTGAAGTGTATGAGGGTGGAAATTCCACCTGAATAGGGTTTTGGATGTTTAGGAGATGACAAGATCCAACTTTTTTATTTGTGGGGTGGGGGGGTAGCGTCACCAACCTTCTAATCCCTCAGGACCTGTTGTCTGGTCTAGACTCACTCGTGCAGCCATATACATACATTTCCTATTACTTTCACTATAACTACTAAATAAGATAATGTACTTTAAGAAAAATACCCGACTTTAAGGGGTTAAAAAGGCGATAAAATAAGAGCAATAAAAAATAAAAAATAAAAATAAAAAAGATTCAGTAAACAAATCAGTTATGACTCAATTAGGGGTGAAACGTTATGAAATTTCCAACTTCCCATTTTCAGAGTGATATTCAGTGATGTAACACAGTGGCGATGGTACAACTACTAAATTATTTGTTAGGCAAACTGCTAGAATATGTTGTAAGCCATACTTTATCAAGTCTCAAGTAATTCATTAACACAACATACAGTAGTGATGATATTGTTTTATGTAATTTTTACCTAATATTTGTGTTCTTTAAATATTAGACTACTCTTTCAAGAGATATGCCAAACCAAAAGATAGTTAAAAAAAACCCATTGTTCTGTATACCAGTCAATAAGAACATTAACAATATAGTTATTCCAGCTTTCCTTTTCAGAGTATACTGCTATATTAGTACCGTATATTGTCGCAGCCCTATATTCAATATGAGAGGGTGCAACATTTAGTGTATGAAAGGAAAAGTTGATGAGATTAGCTTGCAAAGTAGTTGCTCATTGAGCACAGGCAATAGTGATCAGATCTGCGTGCAATTTCCCATAATGCCAAATCCTGCAACTCATTGCTGGGGCAACGGAAACCATGACAGCAGCAGATAAGAGAGGCTAATTTGACCAATAGCAGTAAAGGTGGTGTGTGGAGCCTCTGTGTCGCCACAAATTGACTCGTGCCAGCCTGGGTCGAACCCACAGCATCATAAAGCCAAGCTGGAAGGCAACCTTTGACCGCCAACACACGAGAGAGAGAGCGCGCAAGTGAGTGATAGATTAACACAATTATTATGTATGTAGCTACTTATGAATAATATTTAGCAAACATACAAATTTTTTGTTCTTGGATGAGATAACATTTTTGTTTTTTGTTCCTAAAATAATACCTACATTTTGCAAAATGTTATAATGAAAAATAAATGTAAAAAGTGTGCATAATATACACGCTTACAGACTATAGAGCTGTAGCACAAAACAAATAAATGTTAGTATATGTACTGTAGGAGCTACAAGTAAAGGACAGCAAGCAAGCACGAAAAAAAATGCTTTTTCTTTGATGGCCAGAAACAAATATATATACAGTGCTATGAAAAGTATTTGCCCCATCCTGATTTCTTAAACTAAATAGGTTTAGATCTTCAAACTAAATGAAACATAAAACAAAGGCAACCTGAGTAAACACACAATACAGTTTTAATTTATTAATTATCTTGCTATTGAAGCAAAAAAAAGTTTTCCAACACCTATCACCCATGTGAAAAACTAATTGCCCCCTTAAACACAAAATCTGGTTGTGCCAAAGTAATAACTGCAACCAAACACTTCCGATAACTGGAAATCAGTCTTTAACTTACTTCTAGGACTCTGATTTACTCCTATGCTTTGGATCATTGACTTGCTGCATAATCCATTTGCGCTTGACTTTCAATTTATGGACTGAAAACCAGACAATCTCCTTTAGGATTTTCTGGTAGTGAGCAGAATTCATGTTTCCCTAAATAATTGCAAGTTGCCCAGGCCCTGAAGCAGCAAAGCATCACCACACCATCACACTTCCACCACCATGCTTAACCATAGGTATGATGTTATACTGCTGCTATACTTGTGCTGCTACATTACACAATATATTACAGTTTACAGTCCATGTTCTGTGTATCTATTGTCCTGCGTATTTATTGTTTTGCACTTGTCTCATTTGTAGTCTGTGTACTGTTCCACTGTGTTGCACCATGGTCCTGAAGAAATGTCTTTTTGTTCCATGGTATATAAGCTATATAGAGGAATGACAATAAAAAACCCACTTGACTTGACTTGATGTTCTTTTTGTGGAATTCTGTGTTTGGTTTACACCAGATGTAATGGGACCCCTGTCTTCAAATAGTTCCACTTTTGACTCATCGGTCCACAGAACATTCTCTCAAAAGGGGAGGATCATCATGGTGTGTTTTGGCAGAATTCAGATGAGCCTTAATGTTCTTCTGGGTTAACAGTGGTTTCCTCCTTGCCACGCTTCCATGGATGCCATTTTTGCCCAGTGTCTTCTGATAGTGGATTCATGAACAGTGATTTTTAATGATTCAAGAGAGGCCTGTAGGTCCTTTGATGTTGTCCTTGGCTCTTTTGTGACTTGCTGGATGAGTAGTTGCTGTGCTCTTGGAGGAATTTTGGAAGGTCGGTCACTTTTGGGAAGGTTCATGACTGTGCCGAGTTTTTCCATTTGGAGATAATGGCTCTCACTGTGGTCCTTTGAAGTCCCAGAGCCTTTGAAATAGCTTTATAACCCTTCCTAGACTGATGTATTTCAATCACCTTTTTCCTCATTTCTGGAATTTCTTTCAATTTTGACATAGTGTGTTACTGGGTAAGACCTTTTAACCAACTTCATCCTGTTGAAAAAGTTCTATTTAAGTGTTGATTTGATTGAACAGGGTTTGCAGTAATTAGGCCTGGTTATCTAGTCCAGCTGATCCCCATTATGAATGCAGTTGCAGACTTGGAGATTTAGTAACTACAGGATGAGGGGTGGGGGGGAGATTTGCTTCAATAAGTAACATTATAATTTAAAAACTGTATTTTGTGTTTACTCAATTTGCCTTTGTTTTATCGTAGATTTGGGGCAAATACTTTTTCACAGCACTGTATATATAATGCTACATTTTTTATTGTGCTTGGATTGTAGTCTGGTTCACTTGTAAGTGGCTTTGGATAAGTGTCTGCCAAATCAATAAATTTAAATGTTTTGTTTTAAAACTCAATGTTTAGGTTTTAGCTAATAACAAAATGCTTACCTCTGCACAATATCATGTGGAAAATAAGGTTTGCATATCAGGCTTACAGCTGTGTTTACAGTCACTATAAATATGTTTCAGAGCATAAACAGCTTTGGTAATTTTTTCTTTTGAAAAATCACCTTTGAAAAAAGACCATTACATTGAAAGACACAACAGAACTTACACAAAATTAGACATTTGTTTGATGCCTGTTTTTTCTTTTATTCACAAACTGTGCAAAAATTATTTTTTTGTATAGTTAGAAACAACTAACATTTTGAACATAAATGTATTTAATTTTTTTTTTGTGTAAATATGGACATCTACACAGTAAAATCCCTAGTGTTGAATTAACACCCAGTGTGTTCATTTGTGTCCAATGTACTTATATAAACTCTGTAGGGTGTAAATTCCACACTCTGGATATTAAATCAACACTGTGGATTTTGCTGTGTAGTGTGTCCTCTAGACTTTTGTTAATAAATCTTGATTGATTTCAAAGAGCATCAACAGTCTGGACAAAGACACAGGGACAATATCTCATACTGTGTTTTATGTTCAATAAAACAAAGGTGTAATTCCATTAGATATCAACAAAGTACAGCAGAAATAAAATTAAGGTTAATATATTTGAAGAGATCAAAACAAACTCTTAAAATAATTAAAATAATCGTGTCCCTTTTCAAAAGCTTCGGAAAAGTGAGCCATTGCACTTCAGATTAATGGACAGCATTATGAATCAGTAGAAACAATGAGGAACCTTTAAAAGCCTGTTTGTGTGCGTGTGTGTGTGTGTGTGCGTGTGTGTGTGTGTGCTTGTGTGTGTGTGAGTGTGTGTGTGTGTGTGTGCTCAAATGACATTATGACCATAAAATATATTCCCTGCTAGGAAAAAAGAAACAATATATTGAATAACTCAGTTTGTCTGGACTGCTCCTATCTCAACATAAATAATGTATCTTAAAAGTTAATCATTTCTGAAGAAGCATATTATGAAACATTGTGTTTTTTATAATGTGCATTTTGATTTTGTACTTCATTTTGGTTCTAAGTAAAAAAAAAAAAAACCCAACAACTCTGTAATAACTTGTTGAGTTGTCTGCTGCATCTTACGCCACAAATGTGAACAGGTATGACCTGAAATTTACACTGAACAACCGGACAGTGAAGTATTGGTTACATGCTGTACAACTGTATTATCAGTTCATATATTCCCATCGAATGGCATACACCAGAGTTCGTTTTTGCTTGTTAGTGTTGGCTGTGTAATAGGTAGTTCTTGTCATAAAGTCTTTTTCCTAGATTGCACTGGGGTGATTTTCAGAAATGGCATTGTCTCAGGTTGCATCATGCTTGGGACAGTGCGCACCAGGTGTTCTGTGGTGCGATGGATGTTGGCGTGAAAGGGTAGT
This sequence comes from Stegophilus panzeri, assembly GCA_024331685.1. Classification (NCBI taxonomy): domain Eukaryota; kingdom Metazoa; phylum Chordata; class Actinopteri; order Siluriformes; family Trichomycteridae; genus Stegophilus; species Stegophilus panzeri. The sequence continues at coordinate 13,370,610 of JANDJT010000050.1, forward strand.
CCTCGTATTTAATGTCCACATGGCCCGAGCTTGTGCTGCTTAACTGTGTTGTAGCCTTATGAAGGAGAGACAAGAACAAAAGCATGGGTTATTCCACATGGCTTTGTAATTTTCATTTTTATTTCCATATTATTTTACTTTTCTGTGCTTGAAACATTCACACAAGCCAACTCCTATGAATGGTAATGAATGATTAAGGTTAAGGTGAGAGGTCACAGCTTTTCTAACAACATCATTTGTAGAAAATTTGCAAGAAATCAATTTCACTTGTTAGGATTTCTGAGTTTTTTTGGGCGCAGTTATTCAGCCTTACTATAGATTCACTGTCTGAGAACTGTAATCGTTAAGACACAATAGCTCTCAGACTGAAAATATTCATATTTTTGTTTGGGTAATGTGATCGGTTAATCAGCTACTGTATAATGTGATTTATCTGTGAGTGATAATGGGTTTAGTATGAATACCTGTGTGACAGACACAACCGTTTGACCGGCGTATGGTGAGGCAGCAATATTGGGTTCACTTTTTATTGTTGAAGCATTCTCTGAAATGGGATGAGAGGTAGGAGAGGTAGTGCCGGACACAGAAGACCCTAAACGGCCACAAAATATGAAGAAAAAAAACCCCAATTAAACCTAATAATAGACATGACACAATTAGCAGCATCAGATATTCACAGATGGCTGAGGTCTCTCTATAGACACTGTTTGTGTCTTTAACCACAAATCCATTAAATCCAGAAGAAATAGTGTAACTGGATGCTCACTTTCTCTCTCTCACTCACTTTTGTGTCTTCCATTTGCTCACACACCCCATATGTCTCTCCACACATTCTTGCAATCCCACTCTCCCTCTTTATCATCCAAATCACTCATCTTAACTTTCTTCCAAAAATGAACTACCCCTTCATTCCACCTCTTCTCACACCACTTTCACTAAAGCAGTGCAAAATCATTGATACTGTGATACAGTCAGAACATTTATCATTTATCACTGTACATATCAACATTGCATACTGATGACTGATGAGTCAGTATTTCATCAAATACTCAAAGACTAAAAAACATGTAAAAATGTCAAATTAATGAGAACAGATGGTCACATTATTCACAGTATACCTATCTATAGCCGGATAGTAAATTTCAAACCATAGGTTTGCATTCATTTTGATTAATATTGTGTGCTATTATGGCTTAAAGAAATGTACCAACAACATCTCTTACCTGAAGCCTTAGTTTTAGGTATCTTGGGTTTGCGTTTCCTTGTCTGAATGCTTTCTTTCTTCATAGCTAGTGGCCTGGGTACCTATAGGATGATAGAAAGATGGATAAGACCCTCTAATAAAAAAATATTACTCATTAAAGATGGAGATATACGTTGTAATTTGCAACTGAATAAAATGACACTAAAAGTAGCCTATAATCATATCAAGAACCAGTTTGGAACCAGAGGGCTATAATTGAACTTTTTGGGGTGAAAACGGTCATACATGAAATGAATCTAAAACCCATCAATTTTCAACCAGTTTTGATTATATCATAATTACTTAACTAAAGTTACCAACACTGCTAGTATGGTAAAAGTATGTGTTGGACACTGGCTTACTAAGCATTTATGCTAAGATGCTAGAGAGTTGTTTGGAAGGGCATTAGTGATTGAATCCTGAGAGTCTCTTGAGCTAAGAATGTATGCAGAACAAATTTCTCCATGGATATATTAGGATAAGATCCAACAAATTACATGAACCTTGATACTGACCCCGTGAAGCTTCATGTAGAGGCCACAGGCATTACATACAGGCTCCCCCTCTGCATTTCTCCTCCACAGTGTGGTCGTGCTGGTATGACAGTTAGTGCAACACAGGCCTGCCCGCCGGGACGTAGTCTGCTGCAGATACACACACAGAGTTAATCTAGACCACAAAATGGCAACAAGTGTTTTTCATCTTGACAAAAATGGCAAAAGGGTTGATTCTATGTGTGTGTGTGTGTGTGTGTGTGTGTGTGTGTGTGTGTATATGTACATTCATTCAAAGATTATGAGGAAAGAGACAAGAGCAAAGGAAATCTGGGACCTGATAGGAACCGATAGTTCTTAGAAAAGGTAATATTCTTAAAAATTCATTTCTCAAAGCAGAACGGTTCATTAGCGCTGTATCAACATTGCATCCTGCCAATTAAATCTTCGAATTAGACATATTGTACATCCCATGCTCAGTTTCCATAGGTTATTGAGGTTATTAAAAACTCAATAAAAAAACATACAGTATTCACACATCCTCTAAGTACACAGCGCTGAATTATACCATGGTAACAAGTAATGACTTAACTTTTATTGTAATCATGTACTCAGGTGTTGGAAACAAGGAAAACTAACAGCCTGTTTTTTTATTACAATGCTGTGTGCTCATGGGCAAAGAGATTTCCTCACTCATGCACACAGTAGCTACTACGTGGAGTTTTGCATCCCTTTCTAAATGCGGACAGACTCAAGGACAAGGTCACTAAATGGCAAATAAAAACAGAGATGTGGAAAGGGTGTGCTAAGTGTGCTAATTCACAGCTGCAGAGAGAGAGAGAGAGAGAGAGAGAGAGAGAGAGAGAGAGAGCGAGCGAGCTTGGGAAGTAAGACAGCAGTGAAGGTCTCTCTACCTCTGTGACCTCCTACAAGTGGCCCTGAGATAAGCACTCTTGTGCTTACCATTTCTCTTGTTTTCACACACACACACACACACACACACACACACACACACACGTCTTATATATATATATCGTTCTTTCCACTATTTTTTTCAACTTTGATTGGAAAAGAATCATTTTACAAAATGAGAGCTGAAAAAATAGTAGACCTATTTCCAGTGTTTGTCTAGCTATCAAAACCACATCAAATATTGCTTAACTTAATGCTTATTAGAGTTTCAATATCTTTAAAGATTAAATACCACCACAAGTTGCATGGTCTAGACAAACTACCTTATTTTGATGGCTACATATTTAAAAAGCTGTATGTCCTGAAATATATTAGACAAAACCACATTGTCCAGTATATTGACAAGTATTATTAAAACCAAAATGATGCCTTTTGTTATGCATGATTGATGTGAAATTCACTGATTTTATTTTTTGCAGCAATAATAATGATATATCATGCAGTTCTAAACCCTGGGGCACTCACCAATCGTTTCTGGGGTTTGATGAGAGGCCGGTTGATGCCGTTCATCTTGTGGTAGAGGCCGCAGGCGTTGCACAGGTAATGGCCGGTTCCGTCGCGCCTCCACAGCGGAGTTGAGATGGAGCCGCAGTTCACACACTCGCGTCCCTCCACCGCCATCTCATCCAACACATCTGCAGGCACAAACACAAAGATTTCTCATTTCTACTGGCCACGTTTCATTTATTGCAACAGTACTCATTTAATTCCTAATTAACTTTCGCAGCATTCATAAAATTCTAAGGGAAGTGACGTCAATTAAGGTTCGGAGATCATTTCACCCTATTAGATTAAGAATCATAAAACAAATTCTACTAATAGGGTACGGAGAATATAATACAGGAGTAATACAAGCCTATCTAATATAATTTCAACATGCTACATTATACTGTTATTAAAAAAAAAAAAAAAAAAAAAAGCATTATTGTTTCAGCTGTGTAAAAGTATGTCAATACATAAAGAACTGTGTTCCACTTAATGTGGGAACAAACAACAGCCAGAGGTTGCATTAAGCCAACCTGCTCAAAGAAAGAATTTTATCAAAGCATATAAGATAAAAACACTAGTTTTTATTATTTTCTTATCTAATTATTGTCAATAGACGCAATTAAGTATTTTAACAACCGATTTTTTTTTAATATAGTCTACGGGAAATATTATGCAAAGAAGATTGTAGAGGTGGGGAAAATCAAATAAGCAACTTCAGCGTGTATTAGTTAATTAAATACACTGCAGTCACTCCCTCCATTCATTAGGCCTGTGTGTGTGTGTGTGTGTGTGTGTGTGCGATGAATGTGTCCGTTTGGCCTGGCGCGGGTGGAATTAAGAGGCGCGCGCGGACCGAGACAGCACGCGGAATGTATCAATACGGGGGACACTGTGGGGTAAGCAGTGTCAGAGAGCGAGAGAGAGAGAGAGAGAGAGAGAGAGAGAGAGAGAGTGTCTGACAAGCCCGGGTCGAATGGCTATGGGGCTCTTATCAGTGTTAAGGATCCAGGAGTCCCCAATCAATCAGGCCACATGACACGCGACGCCCTCCTGGATTTAATGGCTGGAATTCCACATTTCAAAGAATTAGTTTAACTAATTTCAGCAAGTGAGAAATAACAACAACAACAACAACAACAACAACAATAATAATAATAATAATAATAATAATAATAATAATAATAATAATAATAATAATAACGAGGCACCTGTAGGATTACCCATTCAGAATATTTCTCTAAATGTAAAATGTGCGAAATTTATAGGGCAATATAGTTTTGTAGGCGAAGTGCTCTTTCAAAGATTACGACATTACGACAAAGTGAATGCGTCCAGCAGTCTGTTATGACAAGCTGCGAACCAAATTACATGACATACACATAATTCAGGAGTGTGCTACAGCTCATATGCTTCTCCTGCATTATGTGTATCAGACGATGAGTCGTTAATTATTTGTTTAGATAAGTCTGATCAAGGTGGCAATAAGGTAGTTGTCAGTGCTCAGAAGTCTGCACTCATAGCTCTTTCATCAATTCACACCCAAACGATGTTTAGCGGTTTAATTAGCATCTTAAATGCATTGGCAGTATATGTGTATTAGTTGAAAGAACACAACTTTTAGCTTTGATTAAGAGGAATAACAATCTTACTACATAGCATCAATAGACTGACACAATCACAATAGCTTGCTATTCTTGTGGCTGAAAGCTTAAAACACCTTCAGCTGTCATTAAATTACTGTAATAAACGTGAAATCACAGCATCAAACGAAACCCCTCCCTTTCATTCCAACCATTTTTGCTTGCTGACTTGGAAAAAAATAGAGGTCACATTACAAATTATACTAGAGTACTAGTTGCAGCTTTGTTTCCATGAATTTGTAGGCTACAACGAGTAGAGTTAAGTGTTTAATATATATGCCTACGATGGCACGATATCATCATTTAAGCAGAATAAAGATGTAGATTTCTAGAATTGCTACTATTCAGTCAATTTATTATATATGACGTGAAAGTATCATAATAATGCATTCATAATAATAAATTCCTTCCTTATTTATATGCATTTAGTACATTTTTGTATTTACATACTGTAGCTGTGTTTATTAGCCTGTATATAGGCTAGTATGTCACTATATGTTGTTATACACATTTTAATTTCTCCTTTGTATATTTTATATAAATAGCCTACAGTTGTTTATAATAGCTGCCAGGCGCCTGACAGGTATTGTAACTAATGAACAGGAAGTAGTTTGTTGGACAAAGTGACAATTTAATATTTGAATGAGGGATCTCAAGCGGTTATAATAAAATCTTGGCTTCAGGTGTGATTTCGTGGCTCCAGTGGCGAATTCAATGGACCAGGTGCATGTGCATATGTTTGCAATAAAAGGTTGCTAAATAAATATATACTAAATACAATTTTGTAAAATAAAATAATAATTAAAAAAGGTTGAAAAAAGTGAGGAAAGGTGTGTCATCAACGAATAAAAGAATAAAATGATGGGATAGTGGTCTTTATTATTATTATTATTATTATTATTATTATTATTATTATTGTTGTTGTTGTTGTTTTATTATTGTTGTTATTGTTGTGGTTGTTGTTGTTGTTGTTATTATTATTATTTTTTTAACTGATCATTAGAGATACGCACCTAGAGCAGACCTTCTGCCCGTCAGAGTTCCCTGGCGTCCCTGTAGTCCGATCACACCGCTGTCGAAATGACCAGGCGCCCATGATCCGCTCACGTCGGGGCCCATGTACGCGTATGGGCTCGAATAAGAAGCGCCCATGGAGCGCATCAGAGCACCACCGTACTGGTCGGACCCGCGCGCGCCGCCACTCAACGCCAGTGCACTCTGATAGGACGCAGGGTCGCGGGCGCCACAGCTACCACCGCCGGTCGCAGGCGGACTGTGTGTGTAGGAGAAAGTGGCGGAGGGCGCGTGAGCATGCGGGCTTCCAGCGCCGAACGACGAACCGTCAGCAGCAGATTGCGGTGGCCATGCGTGATGGTGGCCCGTGAGCGCGTGCGTCTGGTGCGTGGGTTCGCAGGGCTGCAAGTAGGGCAGCGACTGCAACACGGCGGCGGGCACACGCGTGCTGTGCACATACACGGGCGAGCTGGCCGGTGCGTGCACATAGTTCCCGGAGTCGTGGCCGTACGGGGATGGGTTGGAAGGTATGGCCAAGCTCGAGTACATGCTGCAGGATTAAATCTCCTAGTGTTCGTAAGAAACAAACAAACAAACAAAAAAAATAAAAATAAAAAAATAACAAAAACAAAGAAAAATAATTATCAGTGCAAGTGAAGTTCGTCCAAAAGCTCCACTCTGGTCGGTTCGGCCAGACAAGACTCCTGACAACAAAAGGAAAAAAAGAAGGAAAAAGAAAAAAAATAAATGATTTTTCTCCGAAAATAAAGTAGCCTACACGTCACAATCCGTCTTAATTAGCATCTAAAAAAAACAAGGAGTCAAAGTCTGGTCTGAGGCAGCTTCTCGGTTGTGACAGCGGATAATAATCAGAGCCACATGGTGAGATTTCAGATATCTTACTTTTTAGATTAACTAGCAGTTATTTTTCCAGTAATGTGCAACAAAACGTGAAAATTACTACAAAGCCGATGTCTAAAGAAAACATCGAGATTATAATACATTTACAGTAAAATGTGATTAATTTGATAAGCATATTCGTTAAAACAACATTTTGATAGATGACTAATGAAATGAAATAAAATTAAAGAGTCCTATAGTATTTTTGCTTGTAGATATTGGAAAAAGACTGACCACGTCAAGTACCTAGACTACTCCAACCAAGTCAATGAAACAGCCGATTGGAGCAAATCAAGAACCATAGAGATAACCAAGGCACAATCTCTTGATACATATATTTAATCGGAAACGCATAAAAACAGATGATAGCCGCATGCGCAGCGCTAATACATTTTTATCCTAGAGCTCTCGTCGCATTATCTCACCAGATAAGGGCGCGGGGCGATAAAGTTAGGCTCCCTCTTTCCCCCCAATCGAGTAGCACCTCAGTCGAAGCTCCTCTGCTCCGTGTTCTCTTATTAATTGGAAGGAATGCAGGGATTGTAGTCGTAAACGCTGAAACCTGTATTTAAAAAGCGATTTTTTTTCCTCCTCGCGTGTTGCGACTCGGTATCACAGGCTGATAGCACCTCATATAACCGTTCCCCGATTCGCCCTCTATACTTCACGCGAGAGCCAAGCCACGTGACTCAGCGCCCGAAGGTAGGACCCATAGCAAAGGAGGAGAGGCGGACTCGGGCTATGGCCAACAAGCACAAACTACCATACTAAATAGCAGCTAAATAGGTTGGCCTACTATTTTGGCCTACTATTTAGCAAGGAAGTGTGCATTTAAGGACTTGACCAGAGTGGCAGGAAGTAATGGAATTATAACCAACTGTATTCTCATTCAACATGAGAGATGTACTTTGATGAATTTGTTTCAAGTTTTATTTTAGAATTAGTTACACTTTAGAATAATAATTTGGGAATTTAACCAGAATACGGAAGCAAACATTTAATAAATTAGGTGCTGTGCAGCGAGAATAAAACTCCAGAATAATCAAAATATTTTCGGTTGCTGCGCCATTTCTTCTCTGGAGAGAAAAAAAACAAACAAGTTTTTAAATGAACATAAAAACAGAGACACAGCGCGCTCTTGTCCTGGTAGCATATTGGCAGGGATTTTAATTGAGGAGTCTTGTAAAAATAAAAATCATTGCAGTAAAATAATTTCGGCGTCCGTACGAGAGCCGTAGGATCGCTTTTATGGCCCGTTAAATCTGGATGAGTTCTCTATAAAAGCAGCAGGCAGATAAGGCAGATACAAGTGACAGCTTTAACATGGAGATACAACAATTATCACCACAGATGTATATGTTATTATCCTGGATGTGTATAAAAACGGACACCCCAGTTTTCGTCAGTAAAATGAAATTAAATAAATAAACAAATAAATACAATAAATACAATAATTGACAGTTACAATGTCATAAGAAAATATCGGCGACATTCCAATAAAATAGATGTTTAAGGACTGATGAAAAATGGTGCTAACAAATCAATTATATCCTTAATTTGATTAAAGATAATTAGCATCATGTTTTGGCGCCCGCGTGCTTTAAGTTGATCTAATAAGTCTAAATGGGAATTTACAATTACTACTTAGCTACATATTTAATTGACGACATATGGCACAATCAGGTATTTTATCAGATAGGCAAAATGGGACATTTTAATGCATCTTTAGTTCAAAGTTTAGTGCAATCTTTAGTTCAGAGTAATATATTAAATATTGAACAAATAAGACATAATTTAAACAAGTAAATAACAAGTAGGCCTAATTCCTATTCAAAAAGTGAACTCAGTAAATATTAATTCGGAATCTCTAAAACTGTCTACAGATTGTAATGCATAAATTTGTTTCACAAGTTAATCTTAGTGAGATTATTTAACAATAAAGTCCTTAGTTGGCTAGGAAATTAGCGCATGCGTCGTAAGTGTCTTGTGAGCCTCCGTGTTTAATCCAGGAGGCTGAAACGATCTTAACTTGCAGTTAATGCAATGTAAAACACTTCTACATCTTCTTTTCCATATCAACAATCTATTCTCAGAACAGCAGTCAAGAAAGTAACATTTTATTTATTTATTTATTTATTTATTTATTTATTTGCACCAGCCCCCTGTTGATTTTTTAAAATAATATTTATAACTTTAGCACATATGGCCTATATACATTCTAAGGACAACAAATTAGGCGTGTATGCCAATCCACAGGTAATAGCATGACACGCTATCAAGTGCATATTAAGGCTGACCAAATATAATTTTGTTTTGAATTTGTATTTATTTGTTTATTAGTGAGTGTATAAAACGTAAAATAAGGCTTTAGGCTAATGTAAATTGATAAATAACAACAAATAAAACCTCAGACATTTTATGTGATTTTATATAGCTAATCATTTCTATTTTAGTAGCTAAATTATCGTCCGACATCTCCTCTGTCAACCGTTTATTTGTGAATCATAAATTTCTAGCTATTAAGATAAAGACGTGTCATGAATTGGTGATAATATACCAAACAGTATAAGCTATGAGGAGGAAGGCACGAGACTCAACTGTGAACAAACAGCATCCCTAACAAAATCACTGAAATCATGCATGCAATTAGACTAATAACCGCTTTGGATAACATATCAGACTAAATTATAACTTAATCCTTAACCATTGCAGTGCTACCGATTTAATACACTTATCTATTCTTAACATTTTGTTATAATCACAAATAATTTTATTCTGATACAGGCCTAATTATGCGCCTATATTTAAGTCTCACTGATGTGTTGAAATAGCCCGGGAATAATTATTAGCACAACTAAAATGCAACCTGGTCAAATTTCAAACACCTAAAAAGAATATTATTTAGCCTAAGTAATCTCAAACAGAGGAGACTGGAAGACAATAACGAATCCGTTTTTTTTTTTTTACGTAAACGGTGTAATATTCGTATGATATTGATATATACAGATTAAATACATTTAACTCTATATATTGAGATTATATGCATTTAGCTGTTGTATATAGTGTCCGTTCATTAGTTGGATGAAGGCTGATAAGCGCGTTTATGGATGAGGTGTGTATGGCAAGGCCTTTCTCCGCGCGCGCCTCATCGCGCTGTCTGTCACGCGCAGCGCGCGCTTCTCCGGTTCACACTCTGGTTAAGTAAATAACTTTTAAATCACCATGGATTGTAAATCGCCTCGCTATAATTGATGTATCTTTAAACAGTCGGCTATGACATTTTTAACAACACTCTACCTAGAAATACCATTGTAGTCCATTGTAGCGTGCTTTTAATCACGAAATATGGAAAACCAAATGGAGATATCGGTAATATCACGGTTAGAGACTCAGTTTAGTTAGAAGAATAGGCTAGAAGTGTGGAAACAGAACCAACAAAAACATACAAGGACCCTTCCACAATTCAAATAATAAATTATATTATTTCTTTTTGGTAGAAAAAAATTAGTTTGTTTATTGAATATTAATATTAATGAATAAGAACAATTTCAGGAATGTGTGAATGTATGTATAGTTGGAGTTTATATAAATATTTTTTATATTATTTTTTATAAGTTGTTTTTAGTCTCTCTTTTAGTTTTTTGCATTTGGCTTCAAAGTGGTAGATATCCGGAAATATGGCTGTTGTTTGGAGAATTGTATGAACATTTTTTGTTTCCCATGCTGGGTCAGTGTCATTATGTCACTACATAGGACATCATTCTTGTGTCCTTATTAGATTGTGTGATTATGTTTTCATTGATGCACTTCACAAGAGAGATTATAACTTGTGCCTTTGTCATCTTGACAGATCTTTTTTATTGTGCTTCATTTCTTGATTAGGAATGCACAATAATACACACTAAGGTAATATTGTGTTTATCCTGGCCTTGAGTAAGGGACAGATATGATTGTATTGGTTTCTTAATCTTTGCTTCAACCCCGTTTGTTCTGTACTCTCCATTTGCAATGCTTTTTATTCTGTTTTTATTCTGCTTTTGATTCTGTGTGTGTCTCTCTCTCTCTCTCTCTCTCTCTCTCTCTGTGTGTGTGTGTGTGTGTGTGTGTGTGTGTGTGTGTGT
>JANDJT010000050.1:13389558-13401328 GCA_024331685.1 Stegophilus panzeri
AGAAAAAGAAAGAGAGAGAGAGAGAGAGAGAGAGAGAGAGAGAGAGAGAGAGAGAGAGAGAGAGAGAGAGAGAGAGAAAGCCAATATGTGAAAAGGTTTAAGTTTGAATGTGTATTCCACCAGATACAGATGACCAGGACACTGCGTGGTAAATAAAGTCTCCTTCGGCACAATTGTTATTTGAATAAAACTTGGGCCCAAGTGCGTTCTCATAACCTGCTGACAAAACTGTATAATTGGAATAACGCTACATAACAAAATAAATAAAAATATTCGGCGTTTGTTAACAGTAAATAAGTTCTACAGCAGTGTGAAATCAGCTACTAAAATATTCTAATGCTCCCCATTATTGTGATGTGGCCTAAAAATTAAGAATAGGATGAGAAAGATACTTGCAAATGTTAATCTACAGCTAGTATCTTGAGTGTTTTCGGGTTTGATGAAGATTTACACTTCTCTGCATTTTACATGTGTACCACAAGATGGTGGACTTACAGTGTTTACCCTCAGAAAAAAAAAAGATCAAGAGATCTTTAAGAGTTCATTGGATAATTAAGGGTTCTTGACATCCTAAAAGGTTTCTAGTTGGACTATAGGCTAAGTGTATGTGGTCAAAGTGTGAAACTTTCCAGCTTCACACACTCACTAACTTTCAGTAACAGCTTTATTCTGGTCAGGGTCACAGTGGATCTGGATCCTCCTGGGAGGACGTGAGGCGGGAATACACATTATATCACATAGGGGCGATTTATCTTAGCCAGTCCATCTACTGGCATGTTTTTGGGAGGTAGGAGGAAATCAGAAAACCTGGAGGAAACCCACGACACGTACGATTCTGAGATCAGAATGACTGGGCAATAGCCTACTACCCCCTAGAACTAGAACTGATCTGATTTTAAAATGTCAAACACAATTTTACTTATGATACTTCCCAAAAGCCTATGACACTATTTCTGTTTTGTATTCCCATAGTCAAAATATTTTTTTTATCAAAATATTCCTAAAAAGTTATCACAGTACTGCTCCCTCACTGTGATTTTTCAAACAACCTTTTTTTTTTTTTTTTTTTTTGCATCTGCATGTTCATCAGTACAGTATGTGTTGTGACCCAAGTGGCAAGCCTACACAAAAATTCTGACTGTAGAATCGGACTCAGTGTTTCAATATTGATTAATTCTGTTCAATACTGTTTAAACAGTGTATCCACACTGTAATAGCAGGACACGTGAAAATATCTGGAACATGGGCAAAGGTATCTAATATTTCCTATTATTATTTATTGAGCCTGATTTGAGATGTTTTTACTCATTTCAAGCTTTAAATGTTTTTAATTCTATTGACAAACAAGTTTGCTTCTTTCTAGAAATAAATGCTTAAAATTTGACTATTTTAAGTTTAAGTTTAATAATCATATAATGTAATAACAGGAAATAATTGATAAATGTAACTATTACAATATTATATTTTCAATTGCCAATATGTTATTTTATGCCACGTACTCTGTTTCCATCCATCCATCCATTTTCTGTACTGCTTATTCTGCAGGGTCACAGGGAACCTGGAGCCTATCCCAGGGAGCATTGGGCACACGGCGGGGTACAACCTGGACGGGTGCCAATCCATCGCATGGCACAATCACATACACATTCACACACCCATTCATACACTACGGACATGCCAATCAGCCTGCCAATCATGCATGTCTTTGGACTGGGGGAGGAAACCGGAGTACCCGCAGGAAACCCCCGCAGCACGGGGAGAACAAGCAAACTCCACACACTCAGGGCAGTGGTGGGAATTGAAACCCCACCCCTGGAGGTGTGGGGCGGGCGTGCTAACCACTAAGCCACCGTGTGCCCATGTACCCTGTTTAATCAGCTAAAAAACCCAAAAATAAACAAAAAAAATTATTCACTTATGGAGCATCAGGACCAAGTCTACTAGATTCAACAGTTTAATTTAATTTAATTTCATTTCATTGCACTGTGCCACCTTACCTACTCAATACACCGCACTCGTTATGCACTACAAACATAATATTTAACAAATCCATATGCACAGGTCTCCTTAAATATTTTACTTCTGCTCAGGATTATTAAGTGCTTACATAATCAGTGCTACTGTATACTAGAGTTTGTTTCATAGTGTTTAGTGTTTACTGTATTCCTTGTTTATTGCAGGGGCTCTCAAACAATTTGCAGCCCACCTGGACCCACTCTGATTTATTTTAGAAGATATTCAAAGAACTATCCAAATATTACTCTTATTATTTTAAATGTGTACAATATATTTTTTGTATTTATTTGAGATTTACTCCTGAATTTTCAAATTACATAATACATTTTTTTAAATTTAGGAAATAGACTTAAGATTGACATTATTCATAAATCTACATGTTTTTGAGTTATTGAGGTTTGGATTAAACCCATTCATTTCAAGTGACCAGTCAAACACGTTAATAACTATAAAACAAAAACAGTCATAATCATAACCAGTCTGATAATTGTGGATTGTGATTTCCAACACTGTAAAAAGCAAGCAAGCAAGCAAGCAAGCAAGCAAACACTATGCTTCACTGACCCCTGGAACATAAGAGAAACAATTGGACCCATGGTATGATGGGTTTACTATATAGTCTATCTACATCTGTCACTGTGCTACTAATCCACTCGTCCAATTTTGTTTCTACATTTCATTCCCAACATTACACATTTTATTTTTGATACTCTATTCTTATACAGCATACACACAGGGTTTTTTTCTTCAGCTTGAGCTATCAATCAAATTATTTATAAATTTTTAGGATGCATATAAATGTTGCTACTTCTATTTGAAGTCTTTAGGATCATATGAGCCAGATAAATAAAAATTGTATACTTTCATGTCCAACATATTATAAACTCAACAGCATAATAGAGGGGAGAGTTGCGAATAGATGCTTCAGAGAAGAAGATAAATCATGTTATATTAAATAAATGGATCTCATAGTATGTCCAGTAAATTTTGTATTTGTCTATACATCATATACTTATCCTAGTCATGGCCACAGTGGACCCAGATACTATACAAGGAACACTGGACATGAGGTGGGGAAACAGCCTGAGTGGGATGCCAGTCCATCACAGGGCACTGTGCAAACACTCGTTCACACCTAGAAAATCCATCGACTGGCATGTTTTTGGTAGGAGGAACGAAACTGGAGAGCCCAGAGGAAACCCACGCAGACACAGGGAGAACATGCACTGAAACTCCACATCAACAGTAACCAGAGCTCAAGATCGAACATGCTCTCTATACCTGCTGTGCCACCACAACACCTTATTTGTCTTTACATGATTGAATTTAAAAAAAAAAAAAAAGTGGTTTAGACTTGAATTGAAGTAATACCTTCAGGCAGACTTGTACACTCTTAACCCTTGTGCGTCCTTATGGACATTTTTGTCTTTTTCATTTTTTTATGATTATTATTTTTTTTAATCATTTTGTCTATGTTAATGAAAACAGCATACATTTTGCAAAAGGTGTGTATTTTTATTTTTAATATTTCACCCACATTTGCTTTCATAAATCTATTTTAAATTAGGTACACAAAATAGGTACACTCATGACCCTAAGGACAAAAATGTCCCAGTTGAAACCCATTCAAACTGCAATATTTAATCCCTGTGACATCGTAGAGTCTGTGTTAATAGGCTTTTATTTTGTTGACAAGGTCTCAAAACACTGCATTAAAAAAATAAAAATAAATTCTGAAATGTGTACTATTTTCTAAGGTTTTGCCTATGGGGAAAATACATGCTTTTCCTTTTTTCTGAGTCTGTTGTATTATAGAACACTGCAGACCAACTAAATAAATGATGCAGCTATAATGTGTGATTGTGTTTGTATGGATATCAGAGTATCAGATATCAGAGTACTGAAAATTGTGTGTGTGTATGTGAACAATTGAAAGAAAGAAATTATATTGTACTAGAAATCACAAATCCCACCCCATGTATAAGTCAAAGAAGTTTACTGAGCTTTGAAGATTTTTGCATTATGTAAAGAAACCGGTGTTTAAAGGGTTACAATTCTGAAAATGAATGAATGTTTAGTAATTATGATTAGAACTGATGCTGGTAAAACATCGACGTCAGTGAAAGTGAAAAAATATTAATATATAATATTTTTATGAAGATTTTGGGCATGGACATTTTTGTCCTCTATGGACCTATGTATAACTTTTTTAATTGATGCACAAGAGTAAAAAATAAATGTTGTTCAATGGTTCATTATAGAATTTTACAGCACCAAAAACCATTTTTCATGAGTTGAGCTATATGTTTCTTTGAAGATTAAATGAGTTCATTATGTTTCATTATAGGTTCTTCAGAGCAGTGTATTTGTTCTTCAAGGTATCATCCCTTAACAGGTTAACATGAAACCTATAAAGTGGGACTGGAAGCGGTTCTCCTGGCATCACTCCTAAGAACATTACTTTGGTTCTTTAAAGCACTAACTAAGGGTTTTTAGAGAACTTATGGTTCCTTGTGGCACTGCTGTGAAGAACCATTTTTGGGTTCATTAACGCACCAGTAATAGATAGTTCTCTAAAAGGTTATTTGTGCAATTTAAAAGGGTTCTCCTATGGCATCAGGCTGAAAAACCCTTTTTAGTTCTAATTAGAACCTTTATTTTTAAAATGTATAAGTCTTTTACCACAACAGTATTATATTATACAGTCTTACTGCAACCAACTATCTTTTTATCAAACAATGTTACTTTGATTTGATAACACATACACGTCACAAACACATTTTCAAAAGCGTGCCATCAATCTGGATTAGACTCCCAGGACACACACACACACACACACACACACACACTGAGGCAGAGAGGTACTGGAATATATCAGTCCACTGTCTGTCAGAGTAATGGATGAAGTCTAATTTTGAACAGAGCAGCCCACCAACCCACAAACAGTAGTACATATAGTGGCTGGTGACATAGTAATTAGCTATGACAGACAGGTGTAGTCACTAAAACACAGCCAAAAAAATAAAGAGACAAGAGTGTGGATACCAGAATATCACCAACTAATGTAAAATGTTCCATTTCATCCAACAGAAGCAGAAACAGTCAAACATTTGTGTAGTTAATAGTAAAACCATAACAAGTCCAAAATAGATCTTCAACAATCCTCCAGTAAAACCATGTTATTTCTCCTTCATCGGACTTTTAAAACCAGTACAGACACTTTATTTTAATTCATTTTGGTGATAGCTAATCAAGCCAAGCTGAGATCTGCTGAATGCTTCATTTTTAATGAACAGGTCATGATCCTGCGAATGCATCTCAACCTCCTGCTAAATGTACACATGGGAGAGTTGGCCAGTGACTGACGGCCCAATTGCACAGTGTGCAGTAAGCACATTTTTAGCATAAGGCTAATTAAACCGCCATGGAATAAGTAAAGCCCTATTAGCACTCCAGAGTGGCTCAGCTAATAACCTGAAGCAGCACAGATCGATGCCTGATATTAGATTGCTAGCACGTTCTTGCTTTAAATACATGATAGCCCAAAGCTGTTTTTAAAAATACATTTAATATTATTATTAGTCCATGGACACCTACATTTTTACTCACTTATACCCAGTTGCTAAAAATGCTAGCAACACATTATTCATTTTACTACCTTACTCAAAGGACGTTTTGACTTTTAACCTCCTTCTCCATTCTCTGCTTCACCTTTGCTGCTCTGCTCTCCATGCTAATGGGGCTAGCTCCCAAAAGAGAAATGAAAATGAGAGAAAGAGAGAAGAAAAAAAAGTACACAGTTAAAAGGCAAATGCTACTTTAAAAAGCCCTGGTATCCTTGTCTATTTCTCTTTGAACAACTAGCCTGCACATTGTGCACAAGATAAGCAGAAATATAGCCAAGCCTTTTCTCCTCCATCAGCAAAATGAAAAAAAAAAAAAAAAAAAGAATAAACAAATTTATCATTTACAGTGATGCTGAGGAATCACAGAGGCCCTTCCTTGTGGACTCCTTTCTTTTCAATACCCTTTGTTGTTCTTAGAGAGCAGATTAACCCAGGCAAAGTCAGGGACTTTATTTTCCCAAGCTCCTCTGGGGGCTTCATGGCTGACTCATTCCATATTTACTGTGTAATTGATTATTTTAGTGCATTTTAATCTTGCTTGCTCTTGCCTGCATCAAGAGTAAGTTGCTTTGGATAAAAGTGTCTGCTAAATGAATAAATGTAAATGTAAATGTAAAGAGGCTTAGGTCATACAGCACTCCTCCACCATTTACAGCATTTAGCAAATGCTGTTATCCAGAGCGTCTCCTCATTGTAGTTAATGTCTGACACCACATTATAAATTTGGGATTCTTTTTTATTTAAAATAAATAAATAAAAGTGTATAATGAATGCACTGTATATTGAAGTTGAAATGAAATAATAAATGTAAGAACTACAGCACTTATTTATGGGGACACATAAATAAGTATATGTGTGTGTGTGTGTGTGTGTGTGTGTGTGTGTGTGTGTGTGTGTGTGTGTGTGTGAGAGTGTGAGTGAGTGTGCCCCCCATTTTAAGAGTTACAAGGGCTAAATGGCATGGTTATGTTGGAATCAGAGAATACTGCTGTCCCAATTTGCATACTTTCCATATGAAATAGTATCCGAGATGAGAATTAGTATGTCCCAAATTGCAGTATGTTGAAATGAGTATCCCAAAGGTACCCGGGTGGTCTACTATTTCCAGTAGATTTTTTAAATGTGGATCCGTGGACACTTTTTCAGCTAATGTTTTCCACAACTCCTTATGTGAGGGAGGTGGAGATCTATGACAATTTGTTTCAACGAATTCAAGAATGCATTTTAGAGAGGTGTAAATGAAATGTGGAAAATAAATCAAAGGAATGATCAGTTAAATGATATATTATAAATTATATAAGGAATAATGAATGAAGAAAAGCTGAAATTCAATGAGGAGTTTGTTTACAGTGGCAACAACATTCTCTTCTGTTACACAATGTTTTAGTATGTCTCAGTACTTGCATTCTCTTTTAATACACACTCGAAAGTATATACTTTTTCTTCACAAAATGAGTACATACTTTTAGTACATAGGATAAGTATGCCAATTAGCATGCAGGGTTACAGATTAAACTAACAGCTGTCATTAATTTTAGTCATCAACACTATAAGCAATATGTTGAGAAATGTGAGACAGTTTTATAAAGTAGGACCAATGTTTTTTTCAGGCTGTTTTATTTGTGGAAAAATTTAAAATACAGATATTACCTGCAGTGCCATAGCGCACTCATGTGGCTAAAAATAAAGCTGGGTGAGTTGTATAGTATAGGAGTTTTTGTCTGTATATTTAGTATGTTTTTTTTTCCTTCAAAATGCAATTTGGTTAATGTAAATATGTAAACAAATAGGCTATATGCTACTTCAAAGTCAAATTGTCCCTGTTTATAAACATTACATTAACCTTCTGGTAATTGAGACAGGCCTAACTATTCATTATAATATCAGCACTCTTGGCCAATCATACAGTACACAGTGCCTGTTCAGTAATTTTTTGTTGCCCTCTAGTCTATTTAAACCTGCTGCTGAGTTCATACTGCACTTGCACTTGTTCTTAGCTCTCTCTTAGTATCAGAATTTTTAGCTTGCTAGTTTGGTTGCAGCAGTGCCATGTAGCTATGTTTTATATATAACCACAAAACAATGCTGAAATCCCCAAAGTGAAAACAAAAAGGATATTGATTGCTTTGTCCTGAACCACACCAGATATAATATTATTCTGTAAATTGTTCACACACACACACACACACACACACACACACACACACACACACAACAGAGACTAGGCATGCATTTTTAATCTTTACAAATGTTTATTTGTGAGTTAACATAACACGGTCGGATGATAATTCAAGTGTCAATTACCCTGTTTTTACAACTGCTTAAGTACGATTTGGAAAACAGGGCTCATTTTGTCAAAACACCACACAATTCACACAACCAAACACACAAGTAGCAGAACACCTCAGATCTTTTGCAAAAGGAAACACTTCATTCAAAACTATACAGTAATTTATAAAAACACAATTTTGACACCGTACCATACCATCTGTTTCTGTTTGAACCAGTTACATACTGCTGTGCTCAATCTAAAACACTTTTAACATTTCTCCTTTTCTAATGATATAGTCTGGGTGGTTTGATTTTTTTCAGAGATAATGTTAGAGTAAAGTACTTGACTATATTGACCAAACAAAACACACAAGACCAGTTCTGCACACTGATGAAAATATTTATTTCTCTCCACATTGTAAAATCAGTCAGTACATCCATGCATTTCCAAAGGTTGCATTTTGCACTGAAAATCAGAATAGAACATATTCTAAATAGAATACAGTACATAAACACAGCAAAAACATTTGTGGAGACAAAAAAGTAAGCATGATTTAAAAAAAAAAACAAAACCTAAGCATCATCTCTTTGCCTAGCTGGATCTGGCCATAGCACTTCGTACACATCACATGCTACGTCCTCTCTCGCAAGACAGCTAGGGAAGAATCTTCTTGAATTGTGAATCAACCTTGAACAGACCCTGCATCAATTAGGTCACAGGCCTCTGCCATGGCTTGAATGAAGAGTATCCTGACATAAGGTGGAAAAAAAATCCTCAATGGGGTTAAGGAAGGGAGAGTATGGTGGGATGTACTGGAGTGAAAATTGTGGACGTGAATGAAACCAGTTTTGGCCAAGAGCAGATCGGTGGAAAGATATACATTGTCCCAGATGACAATGTATCTCATCTGCTCTGCATCCCTTTGGTCTTCTGCTGTGATGATGTTGTGTAGTCTCTCTAAAAATGTGAGTATGTGGGCCATGTTGTAAGGACCTAATTTGGCATGGCGGTGGATGACTAAATTCTGCATGATTGCATTACATTTAAAATAGTTCTGTGGCCAATGATGTTTCTCCCTCTTTTTCTTACTTTTGTCAAGATAAACCCTGACTCATCTATGAAGATAACTTCACATATGATTGCATCAGCATCAATTAGCAAAACTCTCTGAAAAAAGACAACATTGTGTAGTTCAATATAGGCCTACTATAAATTTACATGTAAAAAGGTTCTGTGTGCAGTGCACAACACTGCAGTCTACATTACTTACCTGCACATATTCATGTTGCAGGTCTTTTACTCTTTCAGAATTTCTTTCAAATGGCACTCGGTAGAGTTGTTTCATCTGTATGTGATGTTTTTTTAAGGATTCTAAAAATGGATGAATTTCAGAAAAGGTCAGTGGAGGTATCATTATGATTTCTCCATATATAACTTCCCCAGACATCAAAAAAATGTGTCCCAAAGTTTGATTTTATTTACTAACTGCTGCTACGATGAGAAACAGGATTAATGAATCAGGATCAAAGGGATCAATCAGGATCAGTGATTTGAGTTTAGTTCTAATAAAGAAGTCAAAAACTGTAATAGATGATGCTGTTTCTGAAGAACCAAAATCTACAATGGGACAAAGAGAGGTGATGAGCATCAGAGGTGGGTAGAGTAGGCAAACATTTAAGTACAATTTAAATACAAGTAAAACTACTTATAAAAATAATTACTTAAGTAACAGTACAAGTAATAATGTTAATAACTGTTTTGGTGACTACTCAAGCAGCAAGTTACTAGTTATTTCAGATCTGATTAAAATGAAGGAAAAATCCTGAATTCCGGAAATGGAGAACTGTAAGTCACACCTCTCCTTGAAAGGCTGTCTGTTCTGTTTATCTGATATAAAACCTGGGTTGAAGATTAAGCAGCATATCACAGTCCTGTGATAGTTACAATAACACACAACATTTCATTTTCAACACAAAATCTCTCTCTCTCTCTCTCTCTCTCTCTCTCTCTCTCACACACACACACACACACACATGAAAAAAAAACAAAAAACAGTTTTCACAACATGTTAACAACACAAACCTGTCAGCAACTGCATTTAAACAAGACAACAGAGAACAAAATAACAGACCATGGAACAGAACAGAAGAGAAAGTGTGTGTAGAGAGAGAGAGAGTGAGTGTTTGTGTGTTAGTTTGTTTATGTGTGTGCGCTTCAGTCATTATCTTCCAGGACCACATTCAGACTCGTGAGGATCGCGAGACTTGCGACCTCATTATACGTGATATAAACTAATTATTAAAACTACATATAATCATTAACATTTAACAGCAACAGAGAAACACCACAGATTGTAGCAAAGTAAAATTACATTTCTGTGATTAAAAATGAACTTGAGTAAGAGTATAAGTATGGCCAGTTAAACCTACTCTTAACAGTACTTCTTTTTTGTTCAAAAAAGCTACTCAAGTAAATGTAATGCGTTAATACCCACTTCTGATGAGCATGAGAAGTGATGGAGAGAAGATGATATAAAGACAGAAATTTGTCCCGTGACATCATGGACTATGTTTCACAAAAACAAAGACAAGGACTGACATATGAAGACTGACAACACATTTACAGATATGTAGACATGGTTTTCAGTGACTCTAAGACAGTATATTTAAGTTCATAAAAAAATTGGATAAGCTCAATCTTAGTTGGAAAGATAATCCATTGTAAAATGCAAGATTTGAGTCTACATTAATAATTTGCATTAAGATCAGGTTGTAGTAGCCTGTAGTAGCTACATTATTTTTGCTTGCTAGTTAATTATCTAGAAAATGTTTCTACTTTTATATGACTCTTATATGCAGATTGAAGGTAATTGCACCCTCAAACTGCCCAGAACATCTAAGGAACTTTCACTGGACTTCTACCTGGGCGGAGTCTAGCCATAAGTCCAGGAGGTAGAGACTTGCTGGATAAGTGTGCTGTTTTGTATTGTACAGTGTTGTGCATGTTAGGGATTACAATTACTTTTGGTACATCATGTGATGCACATCATATGCACTTTTTATGTATGAGGAGACGTCACAAGGGCAATAATAAAAGCGAGGCTTTCACTTTAGTTACAGACATGGATGTTCTGATTGTAAGACATGAAATGTTCAAGAACATACTGCATTTCCACCACAGGGTGATACAGCAAGTTAAAGACATCACTATTCAATCCATGTATGCATTGCAAAATCAATGCACTATATAATTAGGGCAATCCAAGGATAAAAAAGTACCTGTACTTTGGCTTCGATGCACACTCTACGTGATGTTTACATTCTCCCTTTCTCCTTCCTTCACTGACATAGATGGGCAGTGTGAATTGAATTGTGCAATCAGTGTGCTTAATGTTTCTTTGATTAGATTAGAGAAAAAATTGTGTGTGTGTGTGTGTGTGTGTGTGTGTGTGTGTGTATGGAGCATATAGAACCCCAAGATATTTTTCTGTCACACACACATTAAGATGCATTAAAGGTCAGCCTGGGGTGAGTGTGTGAGAAGGCAATGATAGTTTCATTGATATTTTATTTTATAGATGTCCACCTTAATAAATTTTTAAAAGATTGTTGTAAAAATATATATTTGTTGTATATAAGTAGTCAGTTATCAAGAGAACAATACCAGATGGGCATATTGCACATTCAGAGTGCAATTCTGTACAACAATTTACAAAATAAAGACACATATGTATTCGGAGGTTAACTCTGGTTATTTTTGTATTACCCTTAGTTTTCTTTTATATACAGTATCTCACAAAAGTGAGTACACCCCTCACATTTTTGTAAATATCTGATTATATCTTTTCATGTGACAA
>JANDJT010000050.1:13402337-13417833 GCA_024331685.1 Stegophilus panzeri
GGCTGCTTAAATAGGGGAAAACCCAGGTGTAACAAATCAGGCCTAATGAGTAGCAGAGTTCAGCATGAGTCTGGAGAGAGGCACCCCCTGCCAACCAGGAGGGGCATCGCAGTCCAGTGAGGAGTTTTTACAGGAATCCCCCCACTAGGAACGGCTCCTGACATTCCCTTGATGGAGTCTTTTGCTGCAGTGAAAGGCCGTAATGAGTGCCTTGAGCAGGCCACCCATGAGCACTCCTCTGGGCCATAACCCTCCCAATGGACCAGATAATGCATCTTTCCACAGACGCAGCGAGAATTCACCAGCCTGTGCATGGTGTAAGCTGGTCGTTCATCGATGACACAGGCATCTGAGGCTGTTCTACGAGCTGGGGACAAAGAAGAAGACACAACAGGCTTTAATCAAGAGACATGAAATGTAGGGTGGATCTTCATGGATCTGGGTAAAAGCAGTCGGTAAGGTACAGGGTTTATCTTCCTGAGAATCTTAAAAGTGCCAATGTAATGTGGCACCGGTTTGAGAGACTCCACCCACAGAGGAAGATCTCTCGTTGTGAGCCACACCCTCTGGCCTGGGCAAAACGTTGGTCCCAACCTATGGTGCTGGTTTGGCTGTCTCCACTGTTGCTCATTAGCTTTCAGTAGGGCTGCCTAGGCCTTCTTTCAAGTCCAGCAGTAACAGCACATACCTCCAGCTCCTGCCCAGGGAACAAAAGAGGAGGGAAGCCGTAGTGACACTCGAATGGGGACATGCCAAGGGAAGAGTGATAGTGACTAATTGAGAGCTCCACGTGGTTTGATTGTCTGCTGCCAAACATTTCAATGTCTTTTCTATATCCTGATTAACCCTTTCTGTCTGCCCATTAGACTGGAATGAAAGCTGGATGACAGGCTGATGTCAGACCCGATAAGGCGGCTGAATGCCTTCCAGAACCGGGAGGTGAACTGAGACCCTCTGTCTGAGACTGTATCCTGGGAGAAGCCATGAATTCTAAACATGTGCTGCAGTAGGAGCTCTGCAGTCTGGCTTGCTGCAGTAAGTTTGGGTAATGGCAAGAGGTGACATGCTTTAGAAAAATCTATCCACCACCACCAGAATGACCATTACCTTGGGACTCAGGCAAACCTGTGACAAAGTCCAGGGATATGTGTAACCAAGGGCATTTAGGGATCAGCAGAGGGTGCAGTAGTCCTTGAGGCGGGGTTCTAGGCTCCTTGTTCTGGGCACACACTATACAAGTGGCAACGAACTCCCGGACATTCTCTTGCAGCTTTGGCCACCAAAACCACCTCCGGATGAGCTTGTAGGTTATAGTGGCCCCAGGGGGGCTAGAGGGAAAGGAAGCATGCACCCACTGCAACACAGAGCATAGTCAGTTAGGCACAAAGATGTCCAGGTGGACCATTACATGGATCAAGTGGTGAAAGCAGAGAGAGGTTCTGCAACAGAGCTGAAGTTCCTTATAAACCTTCTATAAAAATTGGCAAACCCAAGAAATCATTGTACCCGTTTCACCAAATAGGGCTGAAGCCATTCCTGCACTGCACACACCTTGCCAGGGTCTACCTGGTGGCTGCCCTTGGAGACAATGAAACCAAGAAATGGGACTGAGGACACATGAAACTCGCTTTTATCCAGCTTGACAAAGAGGCTGTGTTTAAGTAACTGAGAAAGAAACTGTTGGACATGATGGCAGAGATGGCAGAAAAGGCAAGTGGGCAGAGATAACCCAAAATAGAGTCTTTACTGACAAAAAGAGCACCAATAAATGAAGGGGGGGGGGTGTCTAAGCAGACAGACAAAAAAGGTCCAAAACCATGAACGACACAGACTTAGCCTACAGCAAGTAACACTGGCTCAAGACTGAACAATGAGGAATAGTCCAAGGCTGCTTACATAGGAGAAAACCCCGGTGTTACAAGTCAGGCCTAATGAGTAGCATGAGTCTGGAGAGAGGCGCCCCCTGCCAATCAGGAGGGACATCACAGTCCAGTGTGGAGTTCTTACAGCACCACAACTAATACAACAGAATATTCGATAGTGGCTGGCATGCAGCACACTCACCACTAAAGTCTGGGTTTGATTTCTGGTCAGGGATCCAACCCCAGACACTGGAGAGTTGCACGAGCCAGTGCGCTCTCAAACCGGTCCCAAGCCCAGAAAACTGGGGAGGGTTGCGTCAGCAAGGGAATCCGATATAAAGCTTGTGCCAGAATGGAAATTTGCGGATGGCTGATCTGCTTTTTACTAATCATTTGTCTTCCAAAGTTAAAGGAAATACTGGTTCAAGACTTCGCTATTTCATTTGTGCAGTAAAGAATGTATCAAACATCATTTTGTCAGGTGGAGCAGATGGTGACAGTTGCAGGTTTAAATTCTTTATTTTCACAATAGCAAATAAATCCAACACGAGGAGCTGAAACAAAGTCAACAAACAGTCAGAAGTCAGGCGATATGCAGAGTTACTTAGGCAAGAGACAAAGAAATAAACCAGGAACTAGAAATATAGTCATGACCTTAAACACAACAACAAGGAATCCTAAGGTTTGGTATAGCCAGGTTCATTGCATATATTGCATATACTGTATACTTCTCAAAGTGTGCGCAGATAGAGAGTCATTAAATAATATGACTGTGTAATAGAGTCCAGATGTGTACAATCAGAATGAGGGTGACCATGAACAAAGTGAGTTTGTGGTGGCTGGATGTTGTAGTCCTTGGTGGCCATGTTTGTATGCTGCTCTGTGTAACCTGCTGTGGGAAGCAAAGCTATTTCCTGAGTTAAGAGTCATATATGCTACACTGTTCACAACAAATATAAATAAATCTGTGCAATAAATGTGCAAAATAATAAATCTGCATATCATATAACACTGTTTAAGGGTGTACCAGTTCTTAAAATGCATTTGTGTGGATGAGCTTAAGACTCAGCTGAAGTGATTGATTCTGACAATGAAAGTGTGCAGCACAGCATTGGAAACTCCTTTTAGCTTAATGATGGATTGAGGAGGTGATGTCTACAGCAGTGTCTGGAAGGTTGCTCTGCCATGTTCAACTCCAGCCTCAGTAGTATCCAAAAACAAGTCTGGATCAGGCTGTCAGAGCTGGCATGCACTGCTGATCTGACTCTAAACTAGATGAATGGGATTGCGCTCTGAATATGCTCTTTCACACAACCCTGGTCACAGTTAACTGTAGAATTGGCTACAATTTTGAGAATAACAAAGTACATTTGCCTATACATTTGCATAGTGGCGACTAGATAATGTATTAGTCGATTAATCTGCAACCCCAAGTGTATTCATTATTCTTAAACAGTTAAGCAGGGCAAAAAATGATTATGTTGTGCAAATGTATGCATTTAGACAATAGTTAAATAGACAACAGTGGACACCAGAACTTAATAAGAAGCCTGACATGAATGCGAAGATGAAACATGGGAAATGATTGGTAGAAGATTACAGAATTAATTGATTTCCATTAGTCTTCCAGCCTTTTGTAAGATGATATGGTCAGCTCTAGAGCAGTACTTCCAACACACATTTGACTTCTTTTACACATCTTTTGAACACATCTGCTGACTCTCAGAAAGGGCTGTTGAACAGCTGATTAACTGAATACAGTGTTTTGAAGCAGGAAAATCGCCACCTGTGCAGGGCAGTGATAACTCACAGACAATCTCCTCCATGTGACTGCATATCCACTGCATGTGTACCTGCATGTGTGGGGTTTATATATTGTATTTATTTTCCATGTATACAAATCACTACAGCAACCTATGTCAGTGTAGTCACCCTGTTCTTTTAGCCAGTGGTTATGTCCAATTTCCCTTGAGGTGACAGAGCATCACTCGGGAAGATATGAAAGGTCTGGTCAAATGTGTGAGTTACAGACTTTCGGCAGTCTTTTTTTTTTTTTTACAGAAAACTGGAAGCAAAAAACACAACAAATATCTATTTTAATTTGTTTATTTACATACAGTGAAATTGTGGATGCATATATAAAAAGAACTGTACATCCCAAAAGAGAATTAATTTCCCAGAAGAGAATTAAAGCTGACATTCCACTTTTTTGTTTATCCTCAATGCAATTCTTAGAGTGGTGCAGCACAGGAACAGCAAAATAAATAAATAAATAAATAAATAAATAAATAAATGTGTCATTGTTTACAAATGTGCCAATTACTTACAGACTGCAGTATAACTCTAAAGCTGAAGTGCACTCAGTAAACTGAATGTAATTGGAGTTAAACCTGCCTTCAGGTTTAAGCATAGATTAAGTATCGGATTGCTCTTTTAAAACCGATTGCTCTTTAAATCAATACAAATCAATGTTGTGATTCTGAATGAAGTACAGGATAATCCATTAAATTAAAGGCTAATGTAATAGGCGGTGCAGGAATTCAGTGTACTGCTGAAGTGGCATGTAGTGCTGGTCTGCTGCAGTGTTTCCTACACTGCAGTCATTCCCATCAGAATGCAGCAGGATATACCAGACCACCTATTGTGATGTATATATTGTTTTCTCTCTAATGGAAAGGTTCCTAATGAGAAAAACATTGCTATTGAGCTGATATGTAAATCACACACACACACGCACACATGCACGCACACACACACACACACACACACACACACACACATACATGCCACAATTAAGAGTATACAACACAGTTCTAAGATAAACACAATCCCACTTTAATCTAATTCATTTAAAGAAATGGTCTGCACTGCAGTTCTGATTTTGGGTTGCATATGACTGCTAGTCATCTAGAAGTGAAGACCCCTAGAAGATGCAGGAAAGAGTAAAGAAGAGCTGGAGAGAGAGAGATAAAGAGGAGCTCAGGATTCACTCAAGGGCTATAGAAGCTCATGTGATGATGCTTACACATAATAAATGTACAATGATGCAAACAGCAGGAGCCGCAGCTAGATGTCTGCATGTATACAAGCCCATTTTTGTGGCATAAGCAAGCAAAAGAACATATCTGAAGCACATTTTTACACACACACACACACACACACACACACACACGCACACACACACAAACACTCCAATTCTATCCACCTCTTTTTCTTCCATGCCTGTTCAAGGGACCAGCAACAAGCTATGGGAAAGAATCAGGGTTTTGAATATTAATGAAAACAACAAAAATCTGCTAGACACATGGGACCATTTATTGTGATACACTATATTATTAACCTCTATGGTACAGCACTGCAACCTGCCTGTGCCAAATATCAGCCAGTAGAGGGCGACTACCAACAATCTCAAACCAACTGTACAGTTTTATTCATTCTAATTAATTCAGAGTAGAGGGCAAACCCTCTGTTTATAGTGTACACACATTTTATTAGGTCTCTCCTCATGATTCTTTACAATGACCATAACTCTAGTTTAGTAACTCTGCTTTATTGAAAAATGGGGGTGGCACCATGGTGCAGCAGGTAGTGTTGCCACCAACAGCCCCTGGTTCAAACCTGAGCTTGGGTTACTGTCTATTTGGAGTTTCACATGTTTACCCTGTGCCTATGAGGGTTTCCTCTGGGTCCCCTGATTTCCTCCCACATCTGAAAAACTTGCTGGCCACACTAAATTGCCCTAGGTGTGAAAGTGCTCATCAATGCATGTGTATGTGTATGTGTGTATGTGTGTGTGGTGCCTTGCAATGGATTGGCTGTATTCCTGCCTTGTGCACAGTGTTCTCAGGATAAGCACCAGATCCAACATGATCCTGGACAGAGATGATACTAAAAATTAGTATGAATTTCAGAGTCCTTGACACTTTAAAACTTTTTGGATTCTGTCATGTTAACATTAAAGCAGCGGGACATGTGACTGTATTTTATGGGGAATATGTGAAAAAACAGAGCAGAAGGACACAGAGAAATAGTAGGAGAGGGAACGCAAGAGAGACAGATAGGGGGTTGCTGGCAAGAGACAGAGTGCTGACTCTAGCTTAGCACAGCATCTCTCACTTTGCCTCTTCCTTATCACTGCATTGATTCCTGAAGCTCGAGAGAGAGAGAGAGAGAGAGAGAGAGAGAGAGAGAGAGAGTGAGCGAGCGAGCTGGTCAGAAGGCCAACAGTCCTTGACTGCAATGGAACCTGCAATCTCAATGTGTTATATAGTGCCTACTGAAATCTCTGTTGGCCAAGGGAACATTCAAAATTATATATAACATTTCCAGCAATTAATTTTCATGATAACATTGCCCTAAAATAACTGCATAAATCATTTTCATATCAAAAGTGCTTACAGCAGCGATTGCAGTCAATAAATATTAGTGGTCTAATTAATTTTAGTGGGACAGCAATTACATATTAGTATCACATGTAATTGAATTAAACACCTAATTCGCCAACATTAAACAGCAAGGGAGACACATAATCGAAACGTGTATCCTAATATAGTCCATGTACAATAAAATATTCCAGTATTTCCTCAACATATATTTCAGAAACAATTTCTTTAATACCTTTTCTGATAATATAAAAATTAATAATGACTTCTCTTGCCCTCTGAATACGAAGTGTTTTATGGAAACGCTGTTTAAACACATGCAGTTTACTAATTGGATGATCCCTTTGGGCTGAGCACCAAGGTTGTGTATTTGACCACTGACCTATTCAATACCAGTCCAAAGGATTATACACAAAATACACTCAATTACTCTTCTCTAAGGAATTATGGGTAGATAGTCAAATAATCAGACTCAAATATGCGCTTTGTCTCTGACAGAAACATTAAAAATACAAACAAATCCATCAAAATGGTTAGTAAATGGACCTGGTGCAAAAACCAGCGTCGAACAGAATTGCTGCAAACCGAAAATCAATTATGCATGCTCCTATGGGTTTGCGTTACACACTACTGCTGCATTAAAGTAGGCTGCCTCATGTGTTTCACCAGTCCTGCAAAGCTGCTGCGGGAGTGTATCTGGCTTTAAGAGGGAGACACGTCAGCAGCAGTGTAAAATTGGTCTAAATAAAGCTGGGGTTATGGCATGAAAACTGTTCACCAAATTCAACCCAATGCAACCAGAGGAGAGGTTTATGACCACGGGTGGTTGTATAAATAGTCTTGCAGGGCAAACTGAACCTACTGCCAACATACTGTCCATCAGATTATTGCTGTTAACAAATTTCTTAAACCAGATTATTTTGTATTTTTCTAGAACTCAGCACAACAGCACAGCCAGCATAAGAAAAATACACAGAATGGTATGAAGAAGCAAAGTTGGTGCTGATTTATTTGTAGCCCAGACTGTATGTTCAAGTAGCCTATCAGTGATTGTTGCATCAGCTGATTGCACAGAGTGAAATGCTGCATAGATTTTTTAAATCTCCATTTTGCCTTTGTTTTTCTTCTCTGTGTCTGTAACACATCATCAGCAGTGAGATGAGATGGATTGCTTACTTCAATTCAATTAAATTGTATATGTATAGTGCTTTTAACAATGGACATTGTCACAAAGCAGCTTTACAGAAATCTGGATATATAATTTATATTGACACCTAATAATGTTTCTTTATTATCCTCTTTCCCCAAAACGCCTTCGGATGACAAATAAAAAAAAGTAGATAGACTAAGCACACATTGTCCAATCAAAGGACAAATGACAAAAAGACAGGCAACAGAACAGTAAATTTAGCATTAATTGGATTGAACAAAAGAGTAACAACTTTCCTGTTTACCACATTTGGTATTCAGCAGAAACACAGCATAAAGCCAGTAGAGTGTTACAGAGTTGTAGCCTATGTGTTTAAGTTTGTGTGTGCCTTTTGCCCCACATCATTCTTATGGTGCCATCGATGAGACCTTGTGATATAACGTGTTGCTTAACCTTAATAGTTTCACTGTAGACCTATTGATAAATATTAGATTTTAGCCCTAACATCTAGTATTACCACGAGTCATCACTAGTTATGACAGCATTCACTAAGGAAATGTCCACTTCCATGCAGGGCAAATATGGCACTGAATAGAATGGAGCTAAAGCAAATAAAGAAAATCTATTTAGATAATCTTGTTTGTGTTTACTTGGAAATTTGAGTGATCTCATTCATACATGTTGTATTTGTGATGTGTGTGAATGAGGGATTTTAGTCTGATCTGTGGTGAATGTTTACGGGATGGTCAGAGGAGTGAGGACAGAAAGAGAGAACATATAGAGTCTGCAGGGACAAACTGACCTGAAAAATGTGAGGTAAGACTCTACCCTCATGCACATTTCAAACAAGGGAGGGCATGGGATAAGAAGTGAGAGAGAGAAAGAGAGAGAGAGAGAGAGAGAGAGAGAGAGAGAGAGAGAGAGAGAGAGAGGCAATAGGATGTGATGCAGATGCAGTGCTCTCTATATCCCATATCTCACATCACTGTAGTGGAAAAATAAGAAGCAGAATTCCTTTAGATAGATTATAAAAAGCACATGTTGAGATTTTCTTCAAAGGAATTTCTTCATGTTTCTTACATAAAGAAGACTTTTTCAAATTAATTATAAGATGTGGTACAATATTCAAGCTGTTTTTTTTTTTTTTTAAAAAAAAAAGCAAATCTATATTGCCCTCTTGTTTTACTTCTCTCTCTCTCTCTCTCTCTCTCTCTCTCTCACACACACACACACACACACACACACACACACACAATAACATATATACAACCACCAGCCCTTCAGAAGACACTTGCCCTAAAGAATGTTATAAACTCCAAGCTCAAGCTAATTAGAACGAGAGAGAGACAGAGAGAGAGAGAGAGAGAGAGAGAGAGAGAGAGAGAGAGAGAGAGAGAGAGATGTGGGTGACATTTGCATTCCACCAACAATATAATCAATGCCTGCTGGTGTCCTGCTAATTTGTGTTTCAGCTGTTTGAAGCCCCAATGGGACTCCATGATGGATCCATTCTGCATTGACTACAATTCATGCAGACCCCTGGTGTAGCACCAAAAACAACCATTCGCCTTCAGCTTAGTGGAAGCCTTGCTTGCAAACCATCTAGCTGTATCAGCCAAGAGGATGGAATGAAAAATGGGTCTGTCTCAAACTTGACACATGATATAAGGATACACTCAGAATCAAGAAACATTACCGACTTACCTATTCTCATGTAAAAAGGGTAGGAATTGCAATCAATTCATTGGATTGCATACACATTTAGCTGTAAGATAGATACTAATTCTGTCACAAACCCATACCTTTCCTAGCTTTGTTGTTGTTTATTTTATTCATTTTTCCTTTGCTTTCCCTCTGCTTTGCCTGGTGGAAGTCACAGTGGCAACAGGCTGAGAAGGTCAGCCCAGATTTCTCTATCTCCAGCAACAAAATCCAGCCCTGCCTAGGTGATTCCCATATGCTCCCATGCCAACAGTGAAATATAATCTCTTGAGAGGGTGCTGAGTTTTCCTCAGGGTCTTCATCCAGTGGAATGTGCCTACAGTTCTAGAGGGTATCCATCTAGGGATCATCCTTGTAAGGTACCCTAACCATCTGAACTGTCTCCTCTCAATTCAAAGCAGCAATGACTCTACTCCAAGGCACTCTTTAATTGTTGAATTCCTCACTCTATTACAAAGATTAAGCCCAGTAAACCAACGGAGAAACCTCATTTCTGCAACCTGTATTCATGATCTTATCTTTTCAGTCATTACCAACATCTCGTGACCATAGGTGAGTAGAGGGATGGTGATTGACTGGTAAACAGAAAGCTTTATGTGCAAACTGAGCTTCAGTTACTGCTTCAACACCACTGACCGGATTTTCATCCCAGCCTCTTCACACCCAGCAGCTGAATGCTTGAGTGAAGTTGCAGTTGAGTCCACATTGTAGTAAAAGACAACAAAACTTTTTTTCTCCCCCATTTCCCCCCAATTTGGTAATCTGCCAATTCCCAGACACAAGTCAGTCCTCTCCTTTCACATGATCACTAACAACCGGGAGGATTAAGGCTTCCTTCAGGTCATGTAAAGCCAACTGTCACATCTTTCTGAATTGCTGTGCATGCTGAACACACTTGGAGGGAAGTGCTGACTGCTCTCTTCCACATACATAAGCGCACAATTGCCCATGATTGTTTAGTGTCACACTGATTGAAAGAACATGGCCAATTTTTTTTTCTCTAGAACTCCCTGCCATGGAAATCTGCAATCTCCTGATGATAGGGCAAACTATTGTGCAAATTTTAAGGTGTTGCCTACGTATCCACAATATAAAGAAAAACTATGAATTAAGCCACATTTCCACCAAAATTACCCAGAACACTTAGTCCCAGGAACTTTTTTCAAGGGACCAATTGGTTACTCCAGAACTTTGTTGTCTGCATTTCCATCATGGTCTAAAGTACCTTGAAGATTAAATTAGTCCGGTGATGTATGACTGCGCACAACTGCTCCTTCCAGTCCAGGATTAATTTTTTATGGTCTTGTTTTAATTTCTTGATCTTCTCTCTGCACTGTTTTCCAATGTGAACAATGCCCCACTGAAAAAGTATACTTTTTCATTGGGGGTCGGCATTTCCAGTTCCCGCTGTATTTCGTCCTCTGCATAAATACTTAATAAGGCCTGAACCTCATCATCGGTTCATCAGTCATATTTTTTAAGAAACTCAATTGTGTTGATTCAAATCATAATAAACAACTGTTTGCACTGAGGCTTATTTCTTGCATTTGTCAGATCGGCGCCATAGCAGCTGGGGCTGAATCTCAAATGATGCTTTGTTCCCTACAGAGGGGCCCTACATTATGTCGACAGTAATTCTTCTTGCAGCCTAGGTAGTGCACTTTATGATCAGTAGGAGGTTATTTGGGATGCAGCCTGAGTTTTTGCCAATATAGTGAGGGCACAATGTGGAGAGCAGAGCTGAAATGGCTCACATCTTTTCGTCTTTGGGTAAATTTTTAGATGAACTCCTGTGGCCTGCTTATGTGGTTTCTTAAGTTGATATTGACAACACGAATTTTAAAAATTAAGCTATCTGATTAAAATGGTAAAAGCATTGTTTAAATTCAAGCCAGATAGCTATTAGCTATGAGTGATGTAGCATGGGTTAGCTTTAGCTGGCATGGGAAGAGTAGCATGTGTACACACCACAACAGACTTTAAAAAATGGTGGTTGATATAAAATGCTGCATGCACCCAAACAATCAGCATGTTCAGTGCCCAAGTCCCACCCCCAAAGTTCCTGGACTTTGAAAAAGTACCAGCTCCCAAGTAGGGACTTAACGAGGGGGAAATATTTTACCTGGAACTTAATATAGACCCTGGTCCCTGCGGTGGAAACACACCGAGTACCTCCAAAAGTCGCTAATTCCTGGGGAAAGTTCCTGCAGTTGAAATGTGGCTGTAATGTGTTTGTTGCTTGAATTTGGTTCCATGTCACTACCTCAGCAGATTCACTTTCTGTTGTTAATACCAGTGATGCTAGCAACACCAAGCTGCTAAGTGACCTGTATCTGTACCTGCATTTTCAAGCACTCAGATGACCTTTCCTTTCATGTTGATCTAATTCTTCTGGCATTTGTTCTACATGATACTGCAGTAGGCCACTTGCATATGTAGACCAGAGAGGCCTCACTGGGACCACAATCTAGATTTAGTCTCTTTCTCAGCTAGAGAACTTCAGGAGCAGTCAGGCCAGCTCTGTTTCACGCACAGGTATGTCCCCAGACATGACCCAAGGGCCTTCTTTGGCCGCTTTAAAGGTGACCTTGAAATGCGACATGGAACAGGGAAAAGTTGGGCAACACCTGACACTCTGTGTTTGGTTTATGGATGTCAGTGGGCGGCTGGGTCTCTGGGTTTCTCTCACTCCCTCTCTGTCTTTTCTCTTTCTTGGCGGCATTTAGCAGATTCAGCAGAAGCTTTAATCATTGACCCTCAGTGAATGGGGTGGAGAGGTGGCAGATGGAGGGGAGCGAGAGAGAGAGAGAGAGAGAGAGAGAGAGAGAGTGCAAGAGCATGAGGGAGAAAGAGAAATCAGTTTAGTGTTGGCTGCATGCATGCACTTTTAAATGAACAGCAGGCCACAGGCCACAGAGGTACAACCAACAGGCTATGTTATGTAATGTTGCCCTTTACTCACTCTTTTTTCTTTGTTTCATTCATGTTCACATGGTCGCATTTACAAGCTTTGTACATAAATATGTATTTTACGTGTTTTTCTAAGCAGGCTCAAGGCTACAACTAATATCAGAACTATATAGGATTTAATTCTTCATGCAAAACACAATGCAAAACACACCTGATAAGTTGCAGAATACAGGACACTCTTGCAGCTACACAGTGTGGGGGGCCTTGTCTATAATATAATGAACAAACTCTGAAAAGATTTGCACAGCATCTCTATGTATCTACTTGTAATATAACCATCCACACTGTGACAATAGTTCTCACTGCCAAAAGTCCATTAAGCTCGATAGAATAATGTACTGCTGGGGAAAACAGAGTAAATATTCTATGACTATACCAGCTCTTTCTTGTCCATAAACATTTCTTCATTTCCCCACTCACAACTTAAGGTCAATTAACTGTCCATTAATTTCCATTTACTATTTTACATGCAACCATTGTTTCATATTATTCTGTCACATACACCCTCTCAGTAAATCTGTAGAGAATGTATGATGAATACAGTTGAAATCAAAATGATTCAACCCTCATTGCAAATCAGGTTTACTGTCAAAATTTACAGACTTTCAGCTGTTTCCAATGAACAAATCAAATAAAAGCAATTGAAATAGTTCAACACAATGAATGCTTCAAGTGATTTACCCAAATTCAACTGAAAATGCAACTTATAATGATTTCTCCAATCTCAAAATTATTCGAACCCTTCATGACAAGCATCTTTAATACTTAGTAGAACACTCTTTTGCTGTTATTACCTGCTGCAAATGAGATGTATAGCCAGACACCAGCTTCTGGGAGCGTTCCTAAGGAGTCTTAACCCATTGCTCATGAGCAAAGGCCTCAAGTTCAGTAATATTCTTGTGTTTGTGTGCTGCAACTGCTATCTTCAAATCTCACCAGATATTTTCCATGGGGTTCAAGTCAGGTGACCGTGATGGCCCTGTAGAATCTTCCAGGACTTCTTCTGCAACCAAACCATGTTGTAATTTGAGGTATGCTTGGGATCATTGTCTTGTTGGAAGGACGCCCATGCTTCAGCTTTCTCACTGATGGCATGACGTTTTTTTTCTGCCCCGTCCAGATAGTGTACACTCAACCATCCCCTAGCCAGATCAGGTATTTCATGTGTTCCTGCTCAAGCACACCTGGTGCAACTAATGAAGCCATTGATTAGTTGCATCAGGTGTGCTTGAGACAACACCTGTTTTCCATATTTCTGTTGTTGTGAGGGATTCTATTCAGGGGGTTGAATAATTTTGAGACTGGAGAAGTGATTATAAGTTGCATTTTCAATTGAATTTGGGGAAACCGCTTGAAGTATTTGTTGTGTTGAACTATTTCAATTGCTTTTGTTTGATTTCTTCAATGCAAACAGTTGAATGTCTGTAAATTTTGACAATAAACCTGATTTGCAATGGGGGTTGAATAATTTTGATTGCAACTGTATAACTGAATAAGAATACATAATTTAGATGAACAGATAATGTATTCTAAGTGGATACAAATACAGATATGAGTAAGAGACATACTATTTTTTTTTAGAAAGCTTGCCAGAAAGGTTTACAGGTCATATGGTTGAAACTACATGTGCACATCGAGACTGGAATCCTGCAGACTAAGAAATAAATTATGAGTGGGAGGTTTTAACTATGTGGGTGTGAACTGTCAGATATGAAGCTCAAATAAAGAACAAGTTCATTAACACAAATGTGTGCTGGTACTTAGCAACTGCCTAGTCAGTGTTGCAGTGGTTTAAATTAGGCTACTAGCTTGCATATATTTTGAGAAATAGAGCAAAAATAAATTTGCAAGCAGAATTTTAAAAAAACAGCCCTGCGCACATCTCTTGAGTGGTCTGAGGTTGAGGAACTGCCAGAGCCAGAATTCATAAAAAATGCTGTGCAGGCATTTTTTTTTTCAGTATTTCAGCATAGTGCTTTTCATTTTTAGTAATACTTGTAAATGAATAAATTAATCCTTTCAGTTTAAGTCATGCCCACTTCAGGTATAAATCCCAATAAAAATACAGATATTAATATTTTGAATTATCCTCTCTTCCCCCATCCACTAATCTTTGGGACCAATTGGCCAGATTTTCATACATTGGTAAGGGGAATGATGAGTCCTGCAGTAGCAAAGCATGGTGTGGGATATGAACAGCATTGGCTGCAGAGGCGTTGCCTGAGCCATTGACATCAGCTATGCATCAGAGGGACATGGATAGTGGGGAGGGCTGTGCCCACCCACCCTTCTCAGGGACTCCTCTCTGGTATTTCCCCTTGGAGCAGTCACAATACAACTCTCTAAGTCATGCCTTTGATCAAACGATGCACTGTCCTACCCATATTTTTCTATTGTTAAGCGTAGATTATACTGAGTGATGCAGGACACTGAAATGAAGGAAAAGATAACCTAGTTGTTGGTTCCAAGGAGCTTAGCATAATCCAGTAACTAGATATTTAGGTCTGGATAAGACACTGAACCATCTCATAGGGAGTTTCTCTTGGACGGCCATTCGTAGCGATGTTTGCAGGTGGTGTGCGGCATGTTGCATATGCCAGCTGATGAATCCACTGGCCACTAGAAAAGTGTCAATGCGCCCACTTCCATTAACCAAGGTGAGGAAGTAAAAAATCCCATGCAGGAATAAGCATATAAAAACCTGCCATGTTTTATAGAACTTACTCATAAGCAACACTAAATGAAATGCATTAAAAAGAGCTGGATTTGCCACTGAAGCCATTAATTAGAAAAAATGCATATGTGGCTAATTTATTAACATCCCACAACTGACATACTGACATTCCTTACAGTTTACTCCACTTACTCTAGGCAGGCATAAAAGCTACAGAATGGTGCAAAAAAGCAAGTGCATGCGTCAGGCATAGGGGGAGTGCTGACTAAAGTGTAGACGAGACATGAGTGTTCTGGCATTGTCAGTGAGCCTTTATCTCATCAATGAGCACTTTAAATCAATATAAGACCCCTTCCAATTTTTCCCCAGGACAAAGTGAATGCCAGCCAAATTGCAGATTTGAAATGTTATTTTGGTAACACTTTCTATGAAGCCCATGATTATAATGAATTATAGCCCCATTTATAATGATTTATAAACAAGTATTACTGCTCTATAAACACATGTATAATGACACATAAAGACCTATACTTCGTTATAATAACAGTTATAGCTACAATTATATTATTGCTATAATTTCTTATAAGCGATAAACTAGCTTTTTCAATGCCCATGATCATAATGCATTATACACCGATTTATAAGTATTAATTAGAATTATGCTAGAAAAGTCTATCTCTCCACCTTAATAGGAGATAACAAAAACAATTCTAAATTTCTATTCAACACAGTAGCA
>JANDJT010000050.1:13417933-13439018 GCA_024331685.1 Stegophilus panzeri
TGCATTTTTATAATGTTATTATATTATAGTTATAATGACTTATTAGTAATGCAGATTTTTTTCTAGGTCCAATAAGTTAATTATTTTATATTGTTGTTGATAGTTGTGTTGTGCTGCCTTATAAATAGTTATTGTGAATTATAATACAATTACTAACCTTTATAAATGAATCATTGTTGGCTTTAAGTAAAGTGAAAGCATAGGATGCAGTTTCCGTAATGCAAATGTTAAGAAATAATGAAGATGTGCTTATTACACAAATAGAGCATGTCCAGATGGCACAAAACACCAACAAAATACACAAAAAAATATCTAAATGGCACAAAATGAAATAACAAATGGGAATAGCATGAAACGCTTAGCTACAAAATGTGCAATTTCACAAATAAAAAGTTTGAAACTTACTCATCTCATTGAGCCTTTACAGAAATCAGCACCAGAGCACTGTTAGCACTGTCACATATGTAATACAGGCATGCAGAAGGTGCTGTTTCCACCTTCTATGACATGGACATGGGATTGGATTTTAGAAGGCAAAAATAAGTATTTACAACAAATATTAACGATCAAAATGTAAACTAGTAAACGCAAAACATGAACAAAAGTGCAAAAAACCTGAATAAAAACAATTAAGTGTCAGAGTTTAGTGCTCATCATTGAGCTTGGCTGTCCTTGACATCATCCCCACTCATGAAACAAAGATGGTCCACTATAGTACACAGGAACACATCACAAGATCTGCATTTGTAAATAGTCTTGCTGTACTTCTCCTTTGAAGGCAGTAATGGTGTTTTCTCCCAGCTGAGGCTTTGTCTCTCCTGGCAAAGGTTGAGGTGTTTACAATTGTCACTGGATAGCATGGCCTCTTCTCTGCCACCTGTGAAACGTCACTGACAGCTGAAGCCTACACTGGCTCAGACATACTGAACTTATGGCTTCATCAGTCCCAAAATCCACAATTCTAGACCTTGTGGCTACCATTCTTTCATCGATGACCAGGTTGTGGTGAGGCTGGTAGTATACCCTGCATGGCAATAAGAGCTGCTTCCTGGTGGGCTTCACATAAAAGAGCCAATCATAGCCATTGGTGCCTTTTAGCCAGTCATTCTGTTCATCATCTTTGATGTTGCTTGTACAGGATCCAGAATATTGCCTGAAATATGTAGAATGCCAGGAGGTTGGGAATGGAAAAGTATGTAGCTTATTCTTTCTCCACAAATCTCACACTCTTGATGGATTTATTAGGTCATAGTAAATAATTTGCATATCTTCAGGCTAGGTACAGGACTCCATGGTATCTAGATACCCTTCTGCTTTTACTCAGCATACAAGTTTATGTTGTTGCAGAGACTAGAAAAAGAAAAAACTAGAATAGCTCTAGAGAAGTGTGCTGCTGGTGGTTACCAAGCTGTACCCCAGGAGTGTGGGCAGGAGAAAAGTGATGTTTTACGGGAGGAACATCATCCTCATTAATACTGTGCCACCACTCCTGTTCAGGTTGTGTTGTAGGTGCAGGAGCACTGGCTCTCCTAATGGCTCAAATGAGTGACACACAAGTGACCCCTCTTCTCTGACTTCTCTCGGGGGGTAGATGGAGCTGTCAGTTTTGCAGTGGAAACCTCCATGTGGGTGGTATGGGAGATGGCCTCAGAAGAAGTGTAAGGATGATCAGGAACATTTTCTTCTTCTCCCTAATAATAAATGATCATGAATACAAAGTGCAATTAGTACCCAAAATCCCATAGTTACCCATAGTAAATGCTAAGTTGGCTTTAATATTTATAAAATAACAATAATAATTCTAGATTTCTATTTAGCTATCAAAGAACCCATGCTGGTGCATTTGCTGTTGATTATTATTTGAAAAAATGCAGTGCCATGCTACATGTAAAAACAATTTCTGCCGGCATGTGGCATACATGAGAAAAATCCCTAATATTAATAAAATATTATTACTAGAAATAATTTACGTACTTTTCAAGGACCATGTCCACTCAATGCTGGAATGCTCCTCGGATCAATCTACGCTGTCTTGCTCCAAAAAAACCTCCAATTCCTCGCCAGAGTCATGGGGCAGTCACACTAGGCTTTAGCGCTCCATTGACTTCAATTCAAACAAGTCCGAAAATCGTATCACGTGAAGACGTGTGGCCAATAGATGATCTTGACGTCACTGCATAACCTTTTTATTAAAAAAAAAAAGAAAGAAAAAAAATGGAAGTACTAATTTTAGCGGTACTGAGCTATCCTGTACTTTGCAACGCAGCTTTGTAAGATTATAAAAACAATTTCAAAAGAAAGTCTGCCTGGTTTTCACGGATGATGTCATATCCTGTTTCCATCCATATTCGCAGAGGCAGCTGAAAAAAATATGCATGCTTAGCCTATAGTGTGAACACCCACCATGACACTGCACACAGAAAGCGAATCTTATAACAGACTTGCAGCTATGAAATAATTCATTTTTTTATACTGATTGATAATGTTTGATAAGTCGATTTCCATTTCGCCGGCAGAACGGAACGCCAGTGTACTGATAAAAAAAGGCTTAAAATTGTTCATTTGTAAATGTTACTACTGAACAATAATGGTTTTAATAAGATAATGAAAAAACTTATTAATGCAACAAATCATATTAATGAACTGAAATTAGCTGCTTTGATACAATCACTCCATGGAATGAGCGTGTGGAGAAGCTCTCCTCATTTACTGATAGACGTTGTGCTGCAATCAGCAGTGCCATCAAAGAGACAGTCTATATGAAATCCTAGATGAAAATTGATGGAGAACTTTTGCCAATAGCCAGTACCTTCTGAGACACAGTGTGTCAGCCACTTGTTCTTAATGAACTTGTTCATGTCAGGTATTTCTTGATGACAGGAATTTGTTTGTCAAGTATTTGTTTGAATAGAAAGTTTGACTTTTTAAAAGCTCTAACTCCTCTGCCATATGCATGGAAATGCATATTCTGATTTGACATTATACTTCAAAATTTGTTACAACGTTTTGATGGTATGTAACATTTAAAAAAACTTTGCAACTGTTTGCATTAATATGATTTCTGTTTTTTCATTACTTTATTAAAACCATTATTGCTCAGTAGTTACATTTACAAATAAACAATTTTAAAGGCATTTCTAATGCATAATAAGCACATCTTCAGGATTTCTGTCATGTAAAGGAGGCGAAGACAGAAGCTTGTGCAGGTTACATAGTTTTTAAAACAAAAACTACAAAGGGTAATGCAAAATCCACAAACTTAAACAGGCAGAGGTCAGGTGATCAGGCAAACAGTCAAAACAAGGTTAGACAGAGAGCCGAGGTCTTTACATGAGAGCAGAGTCAAAACCAGAACAACAAACACGATATCAAGGCTTGGTATAGACAGGGAGCTAGTCAACTGAGCGTATACTTCATAAAGACATTTGCGAATGAACGTCTGTGAACAGTCTCTATAAAGGAGTGGTGTGGGTGGTCCAATTGGCAGCATGTGTCTCTAATTAGAATTCAGGCGATGGTGAACGTGTTTCTGTGTGTGTTTGGGAGTTGTAACCTTCATCGGCCATGTTTGTAGTTCGTGGAGCATTCTGGGAAATGGACTTGCTGATGTGCTGTGATATGACAATTTCTTATCCTTTGCGTTATGGAAACTGCATCCTATGCTTTCACTTTACTTAAAGCCACCAATGCTGTATTTATAAAGGTTAGTATTGGAACCACAAGACTGACTAATTAATACTTATAAATTGGTGTATAATGCATTATGAGCATGGGCATTGAAAAAGCAAGTGTATCCCTTATAAGTAATTATAACAATAATATAAATGTAGCTATAACTGTTATAATAACGAAATATAGGTCTTTATGTGTCGTTATAAATGTGTTAATAGAGCAGTAATACTTGCTTATAAATAATTATAATTTGGGCTATAATTCATTATAAGCATGGGCTTCATAGAAAGTATTACCATTTTTTTTTTTTTTTTTTAAATAAGCTGTAACAGTGATGGGAGAAAAGAAATTAGCAGTGATGGTGGAGAGAGAGAGAGAGAGAGAATGAGAGAGAGAGCTTTATAAAGGTATTGATCCTTGAAAAATAGAAAGTCTTGTGGGACCAATTAGTAAAACCAAATGACAAAGGATTCTATTTATGGGCTATTAATGGGCTGATTTGACTGATGCAGAACCTGAGCCCACAGCTGAATTACCAGTTTAAACTCCATACTAAATATAAAAATAATCTAACTAAAAGTATTTCAGGTTTACAATATAGCCTTAAAATCATTGATTGAGGGGGAAAAAAATCAAGTGTGTGTTGAGTTTGGAATACTGTTACCATGATGCTAATTAGCTGTCATCAACCAATTAAATTTTTAACCTCTTCCAAGTTGATTCATAACATTTCCATTTGACTGGAACTTCTTAATTATTGCCCTGATGGTGGAAATGGGCATTTTCCATGCTTGTGCTATTTTCTTATAGCCACTTCCTATTTTGTGATGCTCAACAACCTTTTGCCGCACATCACAGCTATATTCCTTGGTCTTACTCATTGTTATGAATAACTAAGGGAATTTGGCCTATGTGTTACCTCATATTTATACTTCCTGAAACAGGAAGTCATGGTTGAGTTATTTCCTGTTCCTGGTCACCCAGGTGTAGTAAAAAAAAATAAATATCAGTGGGAATATACTTAAAATATATTTTTCTCATATGAATTTTAGGGGTGCCAGTAATTGTTGCACACCTATATTTAACAAAGAGATTTTTTTATAAGTCTGTGTTGTGTTTGCTATTGTTTGATATTCATGAGAGCAGAGCATTTTTGTGATTTTTTTTAAACAAGAGATCAAAAGGTTAAACTATAAAGACAATTCTTCACAGCCTTCTTTGCTCATATTTACCAAGGGTGCCAATATTAGTGGAGGGCACTGTATTTATATGGCTTTTAGTTTTTAGTTTTACCAGCCACTTTCATAGGAACACTTGTATTCCTGCTCATTCAAGCAATTATCCAATCATGTGGCTGCTGTGCAGTGCACAAAATCATGCAAATCACGCAGCTCAACAGCTTCAGTTAATGTTCACATCAAACATCAGAATTGACTCATTGACTCTGACTTGGTTGTTGGCTGGTTTGAATATTGGTTGAAAGTGTACCAATGCAGAGGAAAATTAAGTGACCCATTAGGAAAATGCCTGACCTTCCTGATAGCAGTCCTCCTCTGCGTATGTCCAATTGACCGAGCTATCACAACTACCACACTTAGATCTTACAATCAACTAAAGCATTTTAAAGTCTGCTATATTAAATCATTTTAGATCATTGAAAGGTATGCAGGCAAGGAGTGGTTTAGTAATACATGAGCACATTAATAAATGGCTGTATAAAATGCTGTTGTGTTAACTTTAAAGCATAGCTTATAGGCCAGACTAATAAATTGGGTGGATGATAAGTGAAGTATATCTATTTTTCCTCATTTCCGTCTTCTAAGAGTGGTGATGAGAGCCAGACAGGACGGCTTTCTAATGATGATGGCATTTGTCCTTGGCCACCCTTTCATTTTGATCTTAGGAAAGCCTGGATTAACCAAAAATAAAATGGAAGTGTACCTGGTTTTATGCTGAGAATGTGTGTTGCCAAAGCATGAATGAATGAGGTAACAAAGACAGAATATACACAAAAGGATTTGGGATGCTGAAGCACTGACAACCCTATCCTCCCTTCTCTCAGAATTGATTAATCTCGCCACAAATCAGTGGACATAATGATTACATGGCGTTATCAATGCATGAAGAGCAGTGGCTCTGGCTATGGTACAGGGTCATAGAACTCTCCCTCAGCAGTAAAAGTAGCCAAAACTGCTGACATGCACATCCTGAAGCCAGCGCACTTTGACTCTGCTCATCTGCTGTGGTTTTGAAAACATGATTACATACATTAAGCTCCTGCTGGCATCATATGGAGGAGAGAGGGATACTGTTGGGCTTGTCAGAGCAGAGGCAGCCGATATACTGGATTCAGGAATGGGACAGTATGAGACAGGGCTTTGTTTTATTCGACATATAAAGGAGAACACAGTGGCTGCTGAATATTGTAGAAGCATAGAGGCTAAAGAACTGTCTTAGACATGGCCATTTGGATTGGTAGATCTGCCCAGCTGAGTGGAAATACACTGGCTTGAGAGGAGGTGGTGATAAGGCACACACATTATGTACACACAATGGTTCTCATTTATAAATCTAAATAATAAATGAATAATATAATATAAGAAACACACAGTGGATTTTAAAAGGGTACACACCCCCCTTTTAAAAATGGCATGTTTTTGTGCTAAAAAATTTCTTTAGCCAGGATAAATGCCCGATCTTTTCCCACCCTCAGTGTGAAATTAAAGCATATAAAAACTCAGTGAAAAACAATCAGAAACATTT
Organism: Stegophilus panzeri; assembly: GCA_024331685.1. NCBI lineage: Eukaryota > Metazoa > Chordata > Actinopteri > Siluriformes > Trichomycteridae > Stegophilus > Stegophilus panzeri. The sequence continues at coordinate 13,424,369 of JANDJT010000050.1, forward strand.
TAGGGAAAATAGGAAAAAATAAATAAGTTACAATAAAATGGTTGCTTAAGTGTGCACACCCTTTTATAACTGGGGATGTGGCTGTGTTCAGAATGAACCAATCACATTTAATGTCATGTACAAAAGTAATTACCATACAGCTGTCAACAATTAAATTATTCTGATTAACCCCAAATAAAGACTAACTATTTCTGTAGGATTTTCTTCACATCTTCTTGGTTTCATCTGACTGCTGAAGCCATGGTCTACAAAGAGCTCACAAATCAGGGTCTCACTATCGAAAAGAATCGATCAGGAGAGAGGTACAAAAAAGACATACCATGGAACACCGTGGAGGCCATCATTAACAAGTGGTGAAAATGGAGCACCATAGTCACATCACCAAGAACAGGATGTCCCTACAAAATTTATAAAAGGACAAGACAAAAACTTAACAGGGAGGCTGCCAAGAGACCTATGGCAACATTACAGGAGCTGCAGAAATATCTGACAAGTACTGGTTACACTGTGCATGTGACAACAATCTCTCATATTCTTCACATGTCTGGGCTATGGGGTAGGGTGGCTAGATGGAAGCTCGTTCTCACAAAAAACATCCAAGCTCAACTAAATCACCCCAAAACACATGGCAAAATGTGTTATGGTCTGATGAGATCAATATCAAAAGGTATAATAATTCCATAATTCCAAAAGGCATGTTTGGTGAAAAATAAAGCACATCACCAACAGAACACCATACCCATAGAGAAGTATGGGGTGGCAGCATCATGCTTTATAGCTACTCTTCATCAGCCAGAACTTGAGCTTTTATCAAGGTGGAGAGAACAAGAAATAACTACAAATACCATTCGATTTTAGTGGAAACCCTTCAGGCATCTGCTAATAAGCTGAAGCTGAAAAGGAATTCAACACATATACAGTGCCCTCCACTAATATTGGCACCCTTGGTAAATATGAGTGAAGAAGGCTGTGAAAAATGTCTTTATTGTTTAACCTTTTGATCTTTTGTTTAAAACATTCACAAAAGTACTTTGCTCTCATGGATATCAAACAATTGCAAAGAAAACACAGGTTTATAAAAAAACAATCTTTGTTAAATATATGTGTGCCACAATTATTGGCAACCTAATCAATACTTTATGCTACCTCCCTTTGTCAAGTCTTCTCCTATAATGCCTCATGAGGTTGGAGAATACATGGCAAGGGATCTGAGACCATTTCTCCATACAGAATCTCTCCAGGTCCTTCAAATTTTGAGGTCCACCCTGGTGGACTCTCCTCTTCAGTTCACCCCACAGGTTTTCTATTAGTTTCAAGTCAGGGGACAGGGATGGCCAGCGCAGGACCTTGATTTTGTCAGTAAACCATTTTTGTGTTGATTTTATTGTAAGTTTTGAATCATTGTCGTGCTAGAAGATCCATCCACAGCCCATTTTAAGCTTTCTGGCAGTGGCAGTCAGGTTTTCATTTAATATCTGTTGATATTTGATAGAGTCCATGATGCCATGTATCCTAACAAAATGTCCAGGTTCTCTGGCAGAAAAACAGACCCACCATATTTAACCATGGGCAGGAGTTACTTTTTCATATAGCTACCTCTCTGTGTGTTCCAAAACCACCTCTACTGTTTATTGCCAAAAAGCTCTATTTTGGTTTCATCTGACCATACAACCCAGTCTCATTTGAAGTTCCAGTAGTGTCTAGCAAACTGAAGATGCTTGCATTTGTTTTTGGATGAGAGTAGAGGCTTTTTTCTTGAAACCCTTCCTAACAAATTGTGGTGATGTAGGTGACTTTGGATTGTAGTTTTGGAGACTTTCTGACCCCAAGATGCAATTAACTTCTGCAAGTCTGCAGTTGTGATCCTTGGAGATTTTTTGGCCACTCAAACCATCCTCAACATTGTGTTGAGACAATATAGACAGACATCCAATTCCACGTTGATTCATAACATTTACAGTTGACTGGAACTTCTTAATTATTGCTATAATGGTGCAAATGGGAATTTTCAATACTTTTGCTATTTTCTTATAGCCACTTCCCATTTTGTGAAGCTCAACATACTTTTGCCACACATCACAGCTATATTTCTTTGTCTTACCTCTTTTTTTTTTTTATTTTATTTTTTTTTAAATATCAATGGGAAAATACTTCACATATATTTTTCTCATATGAATTCATAGCGGTGCCAATAGTTGTGGCACACATATATTTAACAAAGATAAAAAAAAAATTAGACAAACCTGTGTTGTTTTTGCAGTTGTTTGATATAAATTTTTGAACAAAATATCAAAAGGTTAAACAATAAAGACAATTTTTCACAGCCTTCTCTGCTCATATTTACCAAGGCTGCCAATATAGTGTAGGGCACTCTGGTTTCCTAGTCCAAAGACATGTGTTGTAGACTGATTGGTATTTCCAAATTGTCCATAGTGTGTGATTAGGCACAATGCACACAGAGGAACAAATCAAAAGACTGAAAAGATTTGGAGAGTGCCTCTATTACAGATGTCACCTGGTTTCCTGTTACCAGCTGAAAACAGTTCAGTGCCAACAACCACTTTTGTTATTTCCTGGAGCCGATAGTAAACTTATACACACACCATATGTCTATGGCAGGTATTTCTAAACTAGAAGTGTGAGCACTTGTGTACAAGCAGTTGTGTGGATAATGACAAGAGGATTCCTCCTCCAGCTGATAAAGCGCTGCTAGCACTGTGTGTGTGTGTGTGTGTGTGTGTGTGTGTGTGTGTGTGTGTGTGTGAGAGAGAGTGAGCAGCACTTTCCATCTGGGCACTCTGTCTGCTTACTGCATTGCAGGAGCAGCATCCTGGAGTGTGTGGAAAGATTCTCAGAAGGAGAGGCTTTCCTTATGAAGAAAGAAAGAAAGAAAGAAAGAAAGATAGATAGATAGATAGATAGATAGATAGATAGGAGATAGAGATAAAGAGTGAGAGAGTGTGTGTGAGAGAGATTATTGCTTACTTTCCTCAATCTTTCTTATATTTGCTTGCCCCTTAGAAAATGATTGGTCAAGCATGCAAAGATAAAGAAAAATGACAGTACTGAAATTTTTGTTTGTCTTTTCTCATTCTTTCTCTCTCCTATTTTCTCTTTTTTTTCCTCTCACTCTCAGAATTACAACATAAACTAATCTGTTCTTCTCTCCACTTTGTGATGAATATTTAGATGACAGTGATGAAGTTTCAGTACTGTATAGAATTGATTTGAGAATACGTAGCTTCTGCTTGACTGCATTATGCATCTCTTCGCTGCATCACCTGGGTGTGGTATATCTGCAACACCGCATATACAACCAACATGCTAAATTTCAAAATTGCTAAATGACAACAAATGCATACATACTGAATAATTTCAGTGAAGTGTCTAACAGCGAAATTAGTAATCGAAAATAAAGGATTGTGTGAATTGTGTAATTGTTAACCTGGTAAAAGGGAAAGTTTTAGGTCTATCTGCAGAATAGGCAGCTATAATGCAGGAAAATATTTCACTGTGTGTTGGACAGTATATACAGTGTGTGTGTGTGTGTGTGCGTGTGTGTGTGTGCATGCGCGCATATGCGGGTGTTTTTGTATAAAGGAGATTGCTCCGCTGGGACGATGTGATATTATAGTGTAAGCAGAGTTTGGCAGCACTAAAGGGGGAGGCAGTGCACCATATTAACATTCTACTGTGCGTGAGGGAGCCTCTGAAGGTCTGGGATCAGACACGCTGTCCTTTTTGTGCTTCACTGATCAGGGCATGGTGGATGGGTCCTGAGAGAGAGGAGCATGGAGCAAGACAGCCCCATTGCTCCTGAAGATGCAGCCATGACCAAGCTAAGAAGAGGAGTAAATTTGATAGCAGTCAGCCTCTCTATCACAAGCAGCCTGCAACCTGCCATCTACACAATGACTTTATCATCCTCCCTCTCTGTCTCTCCCTCTTTCTTTCTCTTCCTCCCGAATTCACTCCTGCCTTAAACTCCTTTTTTCACTTCCCAAGGTCATTGACCCTTGCCTAACTTCCTCCTCCTTCTGTGTGTATTGCTCTCTTTCAGGTTTTTCCTGCATTGTTGTTTCCCCCACCTTCACATAATGGTCTCTGAGAGAAAAAAAAGAAAAATACAGCACTGCATTGGGAGATGGGAAAATGAATGGCATACCAAAATGAAAAAGAATGTACAAATCAATCACTCAAAAGAAAATCACTCACTAGCCAATGATCAGGTCTATACACACATACACACGGTAAGTCTATTTTAATCCCCTGTGAAAGTTTAGTAAACTCAGCTGCCTCTCTGGCCCATATCTTGCAGGCCTGTAGCCATGCAGGCACTGAGTTAAATCATGGGCTGACAGGGCCCTTTCTTTTTATAGCTAGCCCCTGTATAACCAACCCAGAAAAGGAAAGAGGAGAGATGGTAGCAACCCACCCCTCCTACACACACGTACATATATGCAATCATGCATGCATACACATAGAGCACACACCCCTATGAACAATCTAATAGACATAATATGTATTCATGTGAATACATATATAATTTTGCATTCATAATATATATTTGGAGTGTATTAACTTACATTCAGTATGCGCTTGTGTCTAAATTATACACATGAAATAAAAATTAGGAGAAAAAAGCAAGGAGATGCCATATACAGTATACCCAAAATCAACCATGCACACACACACACACACACACACACACACACACACACACACACAGGCAAACACAGAGCAAAATCAAACTTTATACGAGCCCACTGCAGCTTTTCACAGTAAGAAGCAGTGATTTACTCTCTGCTGGTAGGTATGGCAATAAATCCTTTGGTATTTAAGTAGTTATCTAGTATTTATTTCTAAGCTAATTACAATTACCCAGAAAGTTATGAGTCTTGTTATTGGTCTATATTAGAATGTGTAAAAAAAAAAAAAAAAAAAAAAAAAAAAAAAAGGACTGAAACATTATAAGCTTTTGTTGAAGCTGTGCATATCTTTATATAATGAATTGTCTAGAATTTCTTTGTATGATATAGCATTACATTTTACCTTCACTGAAACTGATTCACTGTTCAAGTGAGGTCCATGAAGGCTTGGTTTGCCAATGTTGGCATCGAAGAACTCAAGCGGCCTGCAAAGAGCACTCACTTCAATGGGCACAATTCCCTAAAGCCACACTCAAAAATCTAATGTAAAGCCTTCCCAGAAGAGTGGAGGTTATTATAACAGCAAAGGGGGGACTTAATCTGGAATGGGATGTTTAAAAAGCACATATGGGTGTGAGGGTCAGGTGTCCACAAACTTTTGAACATAAATTGTATATACACTCACCAGCCACTTTAATAGGAATAACTGTACACATGATCATTCATGCAGTTATTGACAGCCAAATAGCAGGACCTGAAGTGAGCTTTAGCTGTTCAGTTGAGTACGACTCTCGGCAACTCTATGGATCAATGTTCTCCATGTCTTCCGATCTCTCATGGCTTCTTTCAATTCTGCTATGTTCAGTCCAGTATCTTCCTTGATGGTATCTGGCCAGCGAGTTCTTGGGCAGCCTCTTCCTCTTTTGCCACTAATTATTCCAAGCATGATGTCCTTCGCAAGTGACTTGCTTTGCATGATGTAACCAAAGTAAGAGAGCTTTTGCTTTGTTATGTAGCCTTATTATCTTCAGTGAGACTGCATGTCAGTCATTTGTGTAACGCTTGCAAAAAGACTCCTCATTTCCTCTCTATCTTTTCAAAAAAAAAAGAAAAATCTATTTTCTTTTCTGTCCCTTTAAAAAAAGGAGAAAAGCATGAGTGAGAGAATTCAGGAAGTGTGTTACGCCTTGCTCCCTTTTCATCACAGGGAGGATGGACACACTTTCTGTGTGAAGTGTCTAGGGATGAGCATGCCATGGCAGCCTCGAGAGGTCTGACTATACGCATTGTGAACGTCTTACAATTATGCAGCTCCGCTCGCAACTCGCTCTCTGAAGCGTGTTGGGTTTCAGAGCCTCGCGGATCTCAGGTCCTGGGGATCTCGTATGGATCTGGAAGAGGAGCCGGAGATGACCGCTGCTCTATCTCTTGCTCTGTCTTCCGGGTCTGGCTCTCCGCTGGATTTTGGAGCTCGCGTCGGGAGCCAAACACACACACAAAACAAATTCCTCTCTGACTCTGAGGAGCCAGAAGCGTGTACTAAAAACTGAGCGCAGCATGTAAAGAGCTGCTTGAAGTGATTATTAATGCTGGATGAGCTTTTTTCTCTCCAGTGAAAATAAATCCCTCACACTGCAGAAAACTCCCCTTTTTTCAAGAAGTGCATGACAAAATATCATGCTTCTCGGTGAAAGCCAGGCGTAAGCCATATTTATAACCCCATGATGTTGGCTAATTCAGCCATCGTTGGGAATGAAAGGCATGGCTATTTAGCTATGCTGAAGGTGGAGGAAGTGCTAGTGAGCTACCTCTCTACATCGATGGCAGGCAATTTAGAGGGGCCGGCTTTGCCATCCAAACCATGTAAGGCCACCATGGCATTGGTGGGAAAGGCCTATGCAGAAGTGGGTCTTGCCTGTGGGTCACTGCAGACAATGACAGTGTTGCAGGCCTACCAAGCAGACCTGATGAGTGGGCTCGACATACGGCGGCAGTACGACATACGGCGGCAGTGAGGGAGGCACAGAAGGTGAGACATCCAGGGGAACCGGGCAGCCACAGTCATGGCCTGCTACTAGGCCTGATCTGTGAATGGTCATAAAGGTCTGCACATGCAGACCTGTGCTAACACAGGACAGTACAGTAACTACTAAAACAAGACAATAGGCACAGTAAGTGACAGTGTAGCGCCAAACAGTACACAGCTTTAGTGTGGAAGTGTCTGATATACAGGTAGTGCAAAAGATAGGTGCCAAGGAGTAACAATAAAATTTATAAATGTAAACCTAACATGCTAAGACCAAATATGAACATAGCAGTTATAGTGGTAGCAGCCAGGTAAAGTGTATATAGTGACAATAAATTGGATACTACATTACTATAATACAGTAGCAGCAAAAAATGCAACAGTGTCACTGCAGGAATGTACAAATATTTCAAAGGAGGTTGGATGGTGTTCAGAGTGTGTGTGGGTCTTGTGATCCAATGAGGTGCAATTTCCAAACCAGACAGTGATGCAGCTGCTCAAGATGCTCTCAATAGTTCCTCTGTAGAATGTGATGAGGATGGAAGATGGGCTTTCTTCAGCCTCCACAGAAAGTAGGGACGCTGCTGGGCCTTCTTGGCTATGGAGCTGGTGTTGAGGGACCAGGTGAGGTTCTCCATCAGGTGAACACCAAGGAATGTGATGCTCTTGACGATCTCCAGGGAGGAGCCATCGATGTTCAGTGGAGAGTGGTCGCTCCGTGCTCTCCTGAAGTAAACAACCATCTCTTTTGTTTTGTCCACATTCAGAGACAGGTTGTTGGCTCTGCACCAGTCCATTAGCTGCTGCACCTCCTCTCTGTATGCTGACTCGCCGTTCTTGCTGATGAGACCCACCATGGTCATGTCATTGGCGAACTTGATGATGTGATTGGAGCCGTGCATTGCTGCACAGTCGTGAGTCAGCAGAGTGAACAGCAGTGGACTGAGCACACAGCCCTGGGGGGCGCCAGTGCTCAGCATGGTGGTGCTGGAGATGTTGTTCCCGATCCGAACTGATTGAGGTCTCCCAGTCAAGCTGTCCAGGATCCAGTTGCAGAGGGAGGTGTTAAAGCCCAGCAGGTTTAGCTTTCCAATCAGGTGCTGAGGAATGATTGTGTTGAATGCTGAACTGGAGTCTATGAACAGCATTTGAACGTAGGTGCCCTTCTTGTCCAGGTGGGTGAGGGCCAGATGTAGGGTGGTGGCAATGGCACCATTTGTTGAGCGGTTGGTGCGATGCGCAAACTGCAGCGGGTCCAGTGAGTGGGGCAGCAGGGTCTTGATGTGCCTCATGATGAGCCTCTCAAAGCACTTCATGATGATGAATGAGTGAAACGGGACAGTAGTCATTGAGGCAGGACACGGGAGACTTCTTCGGCACGGGGATGATGGTGGTAGCCTTGAAGCACGTTGGAAAGATGGCGCTGCTCAGGGAGATGTTGAAGATGTCAGTGAAAACATCTGCTAGCTCATCTGCACATCCTCTGAGCACTCTGCCAGGAATGTTGTCTGGTCCAGCAGCCTTCCATGGGTTAACTCTGCATAGAGTTCCTCCAAGCTGGTGGAGTTGCTGTCAGTTGCAGCCTCTCTGAACATGTCTCAGTCAGTGTGCTCAAAACAGTCCTGAAGAGCAGAGATGGCTCCTGCTGGCCAGGTTTTCACCTGCTTCAAAACCGGTTTGGAGCGTCTGACGAGCGGTCTGTATGCTGGGATTAGCATAACAGACGTGGTCTGAGTAGCCGAGGTGGGGGCGGGGCTCCGCCCTGTACGCACCCTGATCGCCCCCTGATCGCCCCCCCTTGTTGCAAAGTCAACATGTTGAGGAAATTTAGGGAGCACTGACTTGAGATTCGCATGGTCGAAATCTCCAGCGATAAACAGTCCATTGGGGTGTGTGTTCAGCAGTTCGCTAATAGCCCCATACAGTTCACAGAGCGCCTCCTTAGCATTAGCGCTGGGGGGAATGTATACTCCAAATTATCAGAATAGTAGTGAATTCCCGCGGCAAATAGAATGGTCTGCATCTAAAAGTCCCAAACTCCACCAACGATGAGCAGTAACTAGAAATTAGCACTGAGTTCTTGCACCATTCCATGTTGATGTAAACACACAAGCCACCACCGCAAGCCTTACTGCACAGAGCTGCATTTCTGTCGCCACAAAACGAGGCGAGCCCGTCTAGCTGAATGGTGGTGTCCGGAACACGGACGCTGAGCCACGTCTCAGTGAAAACAAAGACGCAGCAGTCTCTAAACTCACGCTGCATTGCCTGCTGGAGTCTGATGTAATCCAGTGTATTGTAATGATGATAATGAGATAATGAGTCTTTATTGGTCACATATACATTAGAGCACAGTGAAATTATTTTTCTTGCATACCCCAGCCTATTGTCCAGGGAGCAGATGTTGGAGAGCAGGATGGACGGGAAAGCCGGCCGGTTAGGGTTTGCTTTTAGCCTAGCATGGACCCCCGTCCTATTCCTACGCTTCCGCTTCCTCACACACCGATTTCGATGTCCCCTTCCCCGGCCACCGGCATCAGGCGACGCCAAGGACTGGAGGCCTGGTCTCCGCAGCAAGCCGAGATCGCGTAGCTTCTCCAGCAGATCATCATGCAGGTTGGTTGTTGCGTGATTTCTGTATTTTAGCAGTGTCTGGCGATGGTAAACATGAACACTGGTTTTTCTGATGTCCATGTGCTGTAAAAAGACAGGCTACAAGACAAAAATAGAAAAAATAGCACCATTTGGATCTGGAGAGGCCACTGCATGCTACTGCCGCACCGCCATCTTGTGCCATAGTTGATAATAGTCACCAGCACTATTTTTAAAATCAGATTTACTTTAGAGTTCGGATTTGTTACAACCCAGAAAGGTCCTTAAATTTCACTGGACACACTAGCAGAATCTACTACAATGCTGGGACATAGTGGTGCCACTAGTCAAAATGGGGTCCTTTAATTGGAATTTCATTGTAATGCTTGTATTATTTTTCAGGGAGATTTATTTGTTGTAATAATGATGGAGAATGACAAAAACATGTGCCATGAATGTACAATTTGTGTAGAAATATGATCTTATTCTGGAGTTCAGTAAGGCAGGCAGCTGTGGTAAACCAGTGATGATGATAGACCAAAAACAAACAAACAAAATAGTTTACATATTTGTATACGTATTTGTATTTGATTAGAACACATTATCTGTTCATTCTGAATAAAGTATTCAGATTTTGTTACATCTCTACTTCGTTCATTCTCTCTCACATATATAGCATATATAGCTTCAGATAAAGTGCATTTCTATCACTGTCATCATGACATGATTTTCTGTACAGAAAAGAAGCTTCGGTTAAGGGCAATAGAACAGGCCCCATCTCACACCTGGTGTACAGTATATAGTATTATAACTCAGGTGCCACCATTAAACTGTGCTATACAATTCATCACGTATCCATATAAACATATGTATCGTGTGTAGGATTCTGGCTAGCCTGCTGCTGGCTTAGTTATGGATGGAAGAAAGTCAGTGCACAACTCAATTTTGGTTCATGATTAACATAGTCATAATACCCTGATTGTGTTCACATGTAATTGGATTTTTAAAATAATACAATAAAACATCCCTCCAAACAATCAAATGCATTTGGACTCCATTTGTTAACCCTGAAGTATGGCAAGTGTGGCCTGGAAGTAATTCGATGGTGAAGAGGCATTACATTGGATGACCACAAGAATCAAGAGCAATAGGAAAGCAGACCTTTATGTCACTTACTGTATATAAAGGAGTGAAGGCAAGAGAAGAAGAAGAAGAAGAAGAAGAAGAGGAGAGTGTAGAGGATGTAGGAAATCCAACCCAAACATACTGCTGCTGTCAATATGCATTACAGAAATAATCACAGCCAAAGCAACAGCACCCTTCAAACTTTCAACAGAAGTAACATTCAGCATTGGAAAAAAAAAATCAGCAAAAAAAAAAAATCAATAGAATTATTCTGGGAATCAAATACAGGGAATTTTTATATGAATATCAAACAAACTAAAACTGTTCAGCAAGAGCAGACATAATTTTCTTTCTCCGCACTACATGAGTTTTTGTTTAGCTTGATACCAAGTGAGAAAAGCGAGAACATAAAAGTGATTTGCGTTAGACCAGTTAAAATTGAGTTAACACTGGCAGGAGTACAGTTCTCTCTATGAAGTGTGACCCTGGGCTGCTGCTCTGTGATGAGAAAGCAGTTGTCCTGCAAGTATTTCATTTGAAAACACATTTTAAGGTTTTCCTAATGCCAATATTCCTAGTTTTACACTCCAGTAATAAACTACCATTATGTTTTGCTTCCTTTCTTACCTGGAGGACTGTCTGGAGGTTTACATCCATCCTATGTGTTATAGAAATAATGATTCGATACTGAACCTACAGTTCAGTACAGGCTATCATGAGTACACAACAGTGGTTCATATGTCTTTCTACTTCCATGACTTATCTGGTATGGCCACATGCTTAATGTGAACCATTCCATTTAATATAACCACTTAAAATGCAATGTCCAATTCTATTCTTAAGTTCTATTCTTTTCATTAAAAAGGTTGGCATTTGATAGAATTTTGATAGAATTTGATAGAATTTTTGATAGAAGGTTTCATATGGATAATGTAATTAAGAATTCATGCAGTAGTCATAAGGCTCTGCAACATAACTGAGGATTATGTGAGCTTATGAGAGAAGTTGATGGTATCATATCACAGCAAACCAGTGACTACATTTCCCATGCTGCACTGCAGCCTACAAGCATGGCCTCCATGGACTGCAATTCTCAGAACACTCACATTCATCTTAATCATGCACACCTGCATCAAATTCACAGCACTCACAACCACAATATAAAGAGACTGTTTGAACACAATGACTTTATGAAGTATTGAGTGTTATCACCATACCAAACATTTGTACCCTGTTCCTCATTTTGGTTCATGTTCATTGATCTTGTTTATTGTTTCTCGTTCTCATTTCTCACCTTGCCTAGTTTATGCCTGTTTGCAGATGGCCTGACCCATTGCCTGTTTTTTGACCACACTATTGCTATGATTTGGATTTGTCTGCCTCCCTCTCTTTATTAAAAGCTCTTATCTGCATTTGCATCCGTCCTAACCTTCATTACGTGGATTACATGAAAGAATACTTTTCCTCACCATGGATGCAGCAGGAAGACAGAGAAGACATCATGCTAGGGAAACAAAGCAAACTGTCCCAGCTTTGGATTTGATCCAGTTACCCCAGTGGACTGTCATAGATCTTCCAGATCCGTATGATGGGTTTTTTTGGCTACCCTGAATATTTTTTTGTTGACTGCCAGTTCTATTTTGCAAGCCTAGTGGACCCCAAGCCCGACGAGAAGCAATGGCAAGGTTCATGTTGTTCCAGTATTTTGGTGCAGCGTCTAGTGGCCATGAGATCCAGGGGACTTGATGTAACTCAGTTTGTGGGACTATTCGTGACGGTGTTTGGGAGTCCAGAATCCAAGGCCATCCTGGAACATCTTTTGGGAGGGTCAGCCTCGCAGATAAACCTGCCCTGCCGTTCACCACCTATTATGAGCAGGCAAACAGGGTGACCTCCTCCCCAAGGCTCCTGCCTGAGACCCGAGAAGTGGTCTCACCTGCCAAGCTCCAGCCGGAGGTCAAAATGGCGACCTCCTCCCCAGAGCTCCAGCATGATATCCATGAGTTGGTCTCATCTCCAGAGCTCCAACCTGAGAGCCACACAGTGGTGTCACCTGCAGAGCTCCAACACGAGACCCACGAAGTAGTCTCAGCTCCAGAGCCTCAATCGAAGGTCAACATGGCGACTTCCTCCCCAGAGCTCCAGCATGAGACCCACGAGGCGGTCTCATCTCCAGAGCTCCAGCATGAAGTCAAGTTTCTGTCCGGGGTCGAAGAGACAACCTCTCAAGCCACGTTCCTGTCCCAGGTCGAAGAGACGGCCTCCCAAGCCACGTTCCTGTCCCAGGTCGAAGAGACGGCCTCCCAAGCCACGTTCCTGTCCCAGGTCGAAGAGATGGCCTCCCAAGCCACGTTCCAGTCCAAGGTCACTGAGATGACCAACCAAGTTCTCCTTATGCCTGAAACCGATGTCACGGCCAACCAGGTCCTGCTCATGCCTGAAGCCGACGTCACGACCAACCAGGTCCTGCTCACGCCCGAGTCTGCTGACATGAACAACCAAGCTCTGCTCACCTGTTGATACAGCCAACCAAGTTCAGCCTGCAGAGTCAGTGAAGAATGACACTCAGCCTCTCTGTGTGGCTGAGGATGACTCTCCGCCTCCCTGCTCCGCTGAGGATGTAGCTCCACCTTCCTGCTCCCCTGAGGATGTCGCTCTGCCTCCCTGCTCCACTGAGGACGTCTCTCCACACCAAGTCAAGCCCCCGTCTAAAGCTGACGACACAACTTCCCAAGCCTGTGTCTCGCCTAATGACCCCAGGGAACCAGCCACAGCCCCATATCTGCACCTTGGCTCCTTGAGGACAATTTTGTCCTTGAGTACAATGTCTGCATTGGAACCTGAGGGCCTGTGTGAACATTTTGCCCAGAGGACCAGGACCGCTGGGGGAGGGAGTGTATTTTGGCTGAAGCGCCCTGGGGGGGTTCTGTCATATCACAGCAAACCAGTGACTGCATTTCCCATCATGCACTGAGACCTACAAACATGGCTGCCATGGACTGCAGTTCCCAGAACACTCACATTCATTCTAATCATGCACACCTGCATCAAATTCATAGCACTCACAACCACAATATAAAGAGACTGTTTGAACACAATGACTTTGCGAAGTATCTAGTGTTATCACCATACCATTTGTACCCTGTTCCTCATTTTGGTTCATGTTCATTGATCTTGTTTATTGTTTCTCATTCTCGTATCTTGCCTTACCTAGTTTATGCCTGTTTGCAGATCACCTGACCCATTGCCTGTTTTTTGACCATGCTATTGCCTCATGATTTGGATTTGTCTGCCTGCCTCTCTTTATTAAAAGCTCTTATCTGCACTTGCAACCATCCTAATCTTCATTACGTGGGTTACGTGACAGATGGCAAACAGGTGTGACAAGTGAAAACTGTACAGTCCAGACATTAATTCTGGTGAGCGGGAATGGAGGATTGTTGCAGGGAGCAATGTGCCAGAACACCGGATCAGTGGTTCCTGAAGGTCAACCACCTCTGTGTCTGAGCCTCTCACTGAATCGCTGGTATGTATCCCGACGAGACAGGATATACGTCAGGACAGTAGGTGAGTAGGAGGTCTGGAATCTGCCTATTTACTGGTTCTGCCATTTGACTGGATTGTTAAACTGTGGGTGATAACCTGATAAAAGGCTCACACTGATGTTCAGATAATATATATACCGATCAGCCCTAACAATAAAATCACCTGCCTAATATTGTGCAGGTCCCCCTTGTGACACCAAAACAGCTCTGACCTGTCGAGGCATGGACTCCACAAGACCTCTGAAGATGTGCTGTGGTATCTGTAGTAGTTAGCAGCAGATCCTTTAACTCGTGTAAGTTGTGAGGTGGGGCCTCTATGGATCGGACTTTTTTGTGCAGCATGCCGCAGACACTTGATTGGATTGAGATTTGGGGATTTTGGAGGCCAAGTCAACACCTTGAACTCTTTGTCATGTTCCTCAAACCATTCCTGAACAACTTTTGCAGTGTGGCAGGGCGCATTATCTTGTGGAAGATGCCACTGCCTTAGAGAATACAGTTGCCTGAAGGCAGTACTTGTTGCAGTACTTGGTCTGCAACAATGTTTAGGTAGGTGGTACATGTCAAAGTAACATCCACATAAATGCCAGAACCCAAGGTTTCCCAGCATCACATTTCTGTGCTGGCTTGCCTTCTTCCATAATATATCCCACCCCTTGACAGGTGTCATTTTAATGATATAATCAATGTTATAATATCACCTGTAAGATAAT
>JANDJT010000050.1:13439033-13449928 GCA_024331685.1 Stegophilus panzeri
TAAAACAAATCAAAAGGAAAACAAATCTCAAATCCCCTAATTGTTTTTTCTGTGGACAAATAATTTCCAGCTAAATGTCTATTTAAGGTTTAGTAGTTATATTTTTCGTTAAGTTATATTTTAAATATATATATATCATTTCTTACTAGTACAAGTAATCTGACAAATAATTAAGAAATGAATAAAAAAAATATTTAAGCCATTGTCTCAGCACAAGTATTAAAAAGAAAAAAAAAACTGTTTGGAAACCTGCACTCTGGTCTGGAATGTTTGTTTGTATTTGGATTGGCTTCTTGTCAGTCATTTTATAGACATTCCCCCAATGCCCCTTCAAATCCTCATAGAAACTTATAAGGAGAAGTTCCATGTTTATAGAGTTGTAACTTGGCTCTCAAGCAGTTTGACAGTGATGCCATGACAGTCCTTGGTTATGGTAACTCTACTTTTGGGGGTGGAGCTTTGTGTACATACATGGATCTCTTTTTCATAAATCTAACCTAATGCACCTTTAAGTAATGTTGCTAGATGATGCCTGTAGTAATTATGATCGATGATAAAAAATTATGATCAGGATAGGTGATCTCTGTCTAAATAACAGAGACGTGAGTGCAGAGCTTAATTTGAGCCGGATCCTGACAGAACCTCCAAAATATAGCACACCTGCGTTACAGAACGATTTTATGTGGATCCGGCAGCTGGATGTTTAAAGTCTCAAGCAGCAATATTATCAAAACAAATAGTTTTAGTTTTTAATTCACCAAAAGTAAAGAAGAAAAACAACAACAACAAAAAAAACTTCAATAAAAATGTTACTCTTATATTACTGGTGCTCAAATATTGCTAATAGTCAGTAGCCTCCTTCACATAATGTAATCATTTCAAGTTCAAAGTTCACCTAAATTCGTTGTCATGAAGCGAAGCCTACAGTCACATAACGTGTGTTGTACAGTTTGTCAATGCAAAAAGAAAACAGTTATTATTAGCAGCATTTTTTTAAGAACACAAAAAAAAGACAGTGAGAAAATGGAGCAAAATACTAAAATGGCAAGAGTCCAAGAGAGTGAGCAGCAGCAGGTCACTGATGAAGCAGTTTAGTGACCTTTCCCATCACTAGCATTGATAATACTAGCCTGATTGTGGAAGGTTTTTAGAATGACTTACGAGGCTAAATGTTGTCAACCTACACATGGCTTTGAACATGAGATTGACTGCCAGGAATTAAATAGCGTTAACAGCACACGTACAATCATTCGGGCTTTTAGGAGGTACTGGGACTCAAATACACAAAAAGTTCCTGAAGGACTAAGGCAGTTGTTGGCCACTGTGAATACCATACCAATCTTGAGTGGAGTGTGAGCAGGGTTTCACCAAAATAAGTCTCATTTGTAGCTCACAACATGCATCCCTTCTCATCGCCACCATCTTGTCTCTGATGTTTTTGAACACAGTGGGTCCACTGCTTGCAAAGTTCAATCCCGAGCCATTTGTGCACTCATGGATACATAAAGGACACAGGGAAGAGTAGGAGGATACTGACATGACAGCTTTGTGGAATATTTAGAGTTAGGTAAGACACTTTTTTCTTGATTATGTCGTGCAGTTAATGTCAGTTTATTGTAAGTAGGCCTACCATATGATATGTAGCTTTGTTTTCAAAGTGCTTTGGGCAAATGTGCTTTGTACCTAACTAAGGTGAAAGCACATAAGTTGATAGAATGTGCACTCCATAAATGTTTCCCTTTGTACTGAGAATACTCGCTGCTATAAACTCGTTACTTTGTTGTACCAATTACATAGGCCTACCTATCAGCATCAAATTTCGTTAGCTATGTGATATTCTAGAAGCACTTTTACTGTAAGTTAGGTGATCAGGAACTTCCGCATGCCTCCCAACCTGCAAGATCACTACCCTCTTATTGTTCTGGTGTCATGGATTTCCCCTGAACTGCCCAAAGCATGACAGTGCTGTTTGCGGCACTCTGTTTGCTGATCACCTGACCCACACATGTTTATTGATTCTGATTTTGTCTGTCGATTTGGATTTGTCTGCCTGCCTCTCAATAAAGCCTTTTACTGCATTTGCATCCATCTTCATCCTGCTTATGTGACATCTGGGACCTGCAGATTTACAAAAAAGATCCAAGGTGATGAAGAAAGTTCAGCCCTTGTTAAATAGCTCCACTCACGCTCTCAGGCAGGATTGTAGGTGCACTGAGTGCAGATAAGATAAGATAACCTTTATTGATCCCACACTGGGGAAATTCCCTTGTTACAGCAGCTCATTTACACAAAAAACATATAGGAAAGAATACACATTAAATAGGAATAGAATTGAAATTAAGTATCTAAAATATATACAATAGGAATAGAAAAATAAGAATTAGAGTAGTAAAAAAATAATAATAATGGTAATATGTACACTAAGGACACCTCAATGTATGCACAGATGAATACAAATTTGAATAGATACAGATGTGTAACACCTTGTTTGTATACATGAGTGGATAAATGGATTATTGCTCAGTTAACAATAGAGGGGTGAGCAACAAATAATAATGTGTGGGTTGATGATGCAAAAAAACAGCTAGCAGTAGTACATTATGTTGTTGCATTAAATAGTCTGACTGCTGTAGGGATGAAGGACCTGCGGTAGCGCTCTCTCTTGCACTGAGGGTGCAGCAGTCTGCTGCTGAAGGAGCTGCTCAGGGACCCCAGTATCTCATACAGGGGGTGAGAGGAATTGCTCATGATAGACGCCATCTTAGCTAACATCCTCCTCTCCCCCACCACCTCTATGCTGTCCAGAGGGTAGACCAGGACAGAGCTAGCCCTCTTAACCAGTTTGTTGAGACGTTTCCTGTCCCTCTCTGTGCTCCCAACTCCCCAGGAAATTACTGCATATAAGATAGCAGATGCTACCACAGTGTCATAGAAAGTTTTAAGCAGGGTCCTGCACACACCAAAAAGACCTCAGTCTCCTCAGCAGGTGGAGAAGACTTTGGCCCTTTTTGTACAGGTCATCTGTACTTGTGGACCAGTCCAGTTTATTGTTGAGGAACACCCAGGAATTTATATGTCTCCACCCTCTTGATGTCCATACCCTGGATGCTCACCGGCGTAGACTGGGTCGGCCTCCTGCTTAGGTCGACTACCATCTCCTTTGTCTTTTTGGCGTTGAGGCAGATGTGGTTTAATTCACACCAGTTGACAGTCAGCGATGACCTCCCAGAATTCCTGATCGTTCTCCTCTGATACTCGTCCGACAATGACCGTATCATCAGAGAACTTCTGCATGTGGCAGCTGTTAGTGTTATGCCTGAAGTTCGCTGTGTACAGGGTGAAGAGAAATGCAGCAAGCACTGTACCCTGCGGTGCTCCTGTGCTGCTGACCACCACATCAGACATACATCCCTGGAGCCTCACATACTCTGGTCTGTCAGTGAGATAGTTGGTGATCCATGCAGCCAGGTGGCAGTCAACTCCAGTTTCCAAAAGCTTCCCCCTAAGTAGTGATTGCTGAATTGTGTTGAAAGCACTGGAAAAATAAAAAAAACTTGATACTCACAATGCTCCCAGTATTCTCCAGGTGTAGAAGTGATCTGTGCATCAGATAAATAATGGTGTCCTCAACCCACATGCCTGGTCAGTAAGCAAACTGTAGGGGGTCTAGCTCTGAGCTCACTGCTGTCGCAGCACAATTCTTACTATGGACTTAATCAGGTGTGAAGTTATGATGCACGAGAACTCTCTTGGCAGATAATATGGCTGCATGCTAACCGCTAGCAACTCAATATCCTTAGTGTACCGCTGCTCTTTAACCCTGATATGCTCAGGGTTACACCATCTCTCGTTCACAAACATCGCTATTTCTCCCACCCTTCCTCTTGCCGCTCTCCTTTGCTTTCCTGTCCGCTCTCACAAGTTGAAATCCGTCGAGTGTAACCAGTGAATCCATACTGAGATTGTTCAACTGTGTCTCCATGAAGCACATGATGCTGCACTTCCGCTACTCCCTCTGCAGCCTAGTTAGCGCCATTAATTCACATTCCCCATAATAACGGACGGAATGAACGGTTTGTACCATTTATCTCCCAGCGTTTAAGTCCAGCTCTGCTTTCCCTTCTCCGTCTCCTAATTTCCTCGGGGACCACTGGTCTTTCTGTAGGAAGTTTCCTGGTGTTGCTCAGTGCTAACAGCTGCTCCCTAGTGTAAACAATAGAGCCGTGGCTGAATGGGTCTCCCAGTGTGGAACGGTACAGTCCAACAAACAGAAAAATAAATATTGCTAACCTCCACAATTGCATATCCATATCTGCAAATGCAATGCCGAGGATTAGTGTAGAAATAAAACACAAAGAAAGTACAAAAAACAAGGGAAATATACTAAACTTAGCTGAAAAAGAGCAGAGCTGCTGCAACAGGCTGCCACTCGCGTGGTACCTAAGTTGAAATATAGGAGATGGAAGAAAGACAAACTTCAGATATCATAAGAAATCCTCAGGGAGTGTCTTAAGTGGTAAGGAGGCACAGTTGAAATACATGTCTGATTTAATTACACAAAATGCACAAAGGCAGAAGGTCCTTTTTAGTACAATTAATGCCTTTCTAAATCCCTCTCCTAGTGTTCCATTTGAGATTTCTACTGACCTGTGATCAGTTTTTAACTCATTTTACTCATAAAATTGAGGGTATTCTGTCTAACATTCCATCTCATAGTTCTTCTCCCCTAGAATCACCTCCGTGTCAGAGCTCTCTTTCAATTTTTCAACCAGTGTCTCCTTCACAGCTTTCTGATATTGTTTCTAGTATGAAGTCCTCTTTCTGCCCTTCTGATGTTCTTCCTTCGCATATTTGTAAAGAGGCTTTTCCTGCTTTGAGTCCAGTCGAGACCGTTATTATTAATAGCTCTCTAGTCAATGGGGTGTTGCCTGCCACTTTTAAACATACTGTAGTACAACTGCTGTTAAAAAAGTATAATCTTGATCGGCATGTCATGAATAACTACAGACCCATTTCCAAACTATCTTTCATTTCAAAAGTCTTGGAAAAAGTTGTCTAATCTCAGATTTCTTTGTACCTGAGTGCTTTTAGTATTTTTGATTCATTTCAGTCCGGTTTCAGGGAACTTCACAGTACTGAATCTGCTTTGTTGAATGTTACCAATGATAACTTACTTACTCTTGACTTAGGCTCTTGCTGTATTTAAATCTTGCTTGATTTGAGTGCAGCATTTGACACAGTAGATCATGATATCCTTTTGCAAAGATTTGATCATGTAGCTGGGTTTCAGGGGCATGTACTGGACTGATTTGCCTCTTATCTCAAGGAGAGAACTTTTTCTGTTAATGTAGGGAACTGTTTCTCATCCTCTGCTCAAATGTCCTATGGTGTTCCCCAGGGTTCCATATTCCTCTTCTCTTTTCTCCATATATGCTTCCTCTAGGTCATACAATTGAGAGACACCAATTATTATATCCTTTCTATGCTGATGACACTCAGCTTTATCTTCCTGTGAAAAATAAGACCTGTTCTGTGTCTAGTTTGTTTGACTGTCTGCATGGCAGTAAGTGCTGGATGTACATGAAGTTTTTACATTTAAACAACGACAAAACCGCAATAATCGTCTTTGGTCCATCAGCTCTGTCCTCTGACATTGTCAGTCAGTTTGGTCCCCTCTCTTCTAATGTGTGTGACTGTTGCTAAAATCAAGATGATGCTCTCCAAGAACGACCTTGAAACTGTTATTCATGCGTTTATAACAACCAGCTTGGACTATTGTAATTCGCTCTATCTGGGTTTGCCTAGAACAACTATTGATCGTTTGCAATTGGTACAAAATACGGCAGCCAGATTACTGACTGGCACTAAAAAGATGTGAGAACATTACACCTGTGCTTGCTTCTCAGTTACCGGTCAAGCTCTGTGTTGATTTTAATATGTTGCTTTTAATATTTTGATAATATTTTAATATTTTCATGGACTTGCTCTGCAGTATATTTGTGATCTTCTCACCCCATACACTGCTTCAAGACACCTTCGATCATCCAGTCAATTACTACTTTCAGTTCCTCGTTCACATTTTAAGGCTAAAGGTGACCGGGCTTTCTCGGTGGCTGCTGGTAGGCTTTGGAATAGTCTTCCTCTCCACATTAGATCTTCCCCTTCCATTTCTGTATTTAAATCCTCTTTGTATTCTTTGTTTTAATTGAGGGTGTAAAGTTTTCATTGTTTTTTCCTTTGGTTTTTGTTTATTCTTTTCTTTTAATTTTGTTTTAATTCTGTTTCATGTTTCTTGTACAGCACTTTGGTTTCAGTATCTGCTGTGTTAACTGTGCTTTATACATCAATAAACTAAACTAAACTAAGCATGACGTGAGTGTCTTTATAATGTCTACATGGTTGTCACTATATACAGCTTAATTTAATGCAATATTTAACTTTTAAGATAAGCATTTATTGTAGTGTGTGTGGCTGTCTAGTAGTAGTAGATTAATAGGTCCAGACAAAGAATTCTCTGATAAGTCATTTAAAATGTCATCTACATATTATTGTTCTACATTTTAAACTTGGCCAGTACTGGATTTTAATTTTGTTTCTATGGGAGACATTAGAAAAGAGTGCATCCTGTAGTGTCCATACTGAAAAAAAGAGTAAAACCTCTCTTCCCACAGGATATAACTCAGTCTCTATCAACATGTCCATTTGGATGGGATATATATTACCTGAGGTTATTTCTGCTGGTCATTTTATTGAAGGTAAAAGATGGCCTAATCTTTCCAGCACACGTAGTCCATAAAAAGTATTGACATGACGGATTTGGCCAGGACAAAAATCCTAGAGATACTCCAGTAATAATTACATCACCATAAAATGTCTTACATTGTCAGGATTTATCACTTTGTCATTATGAAATGAAAGAGAGTGTGACTGCGAGAAAAACTGTGGTGTGCAGAACCAATAAGGAAAGTGGAAATGCATTTTAATCAGTATTTTGAAAAATTCAAACATAAGGTAACTGTCCAATCATACGCTGTGACTAACTGGGAGTCTGAGACACCTTAACAACCCGAAGTATGGACATATGATTTTTCAGGCCTGTGAGAAGTGAAAGGGGGTCTTAGATCTTGTACATACATTTGACTAGCACTGAAGCTTGTGACAACTACTACAATGTAGGACAACAAAATATATTTCTCTGTAAAGACCAGGATGCATTGAACTAAGAGAGATGTGAACACCCTTCTCAACAGTAATGGGCACAAAAGTCTTAACCTAGAGCATTTCCAGCTGGAGCTGGTTTAGTTGTTTGGACTATGTATATGTGATTTGGCCATCAAACTGCTGGGACAAATGTATGCTTTAGTGTTCTTTAAATAATAGTGGAATTGAATATAGTGAAATCAACTAAAACAACTTGATTATTAGAACATATCACCTATTACCTGAATTTGTCCATATAGTCTGACATATCTAAAAGATCAAATGCCCTTTTTGGACATGTGCTTTAAAAAAAAAAAAAAAAAAATGATTGATTTGTTTGGTTTTTATTTCTTCTCATTAAATAATCATTTTAATCAAGCTCATTTCTATTCTTATTTTCTAATTTATTATCTTTTGCCCATTAATGTTAACTTTTTGTTTTAAAAAAATATTTTTATACTTCTCTTTTATCCTTTAATTCTCTTTGTCTTAATTTTGATTATACTTATGTACTTTGAATTGCCTTTGTGTATGAAATGTGCTATACAAATGAACTTGCCTTGCCTTGCATTTTGGTCTTCCACTTTCCTTACATGGTCTGTGCTTCCTGTTTTTGTGACCTATAGGCTTGGTAGTTCATTCATCACACCTGTTCCTTCTTCCCCATTAATTAGTTTGACTATTTAAACTCTCTGCATTCCACTCTGTGCTTTTAAAAGTATTGTAGGTGTTATATACTGTACTAAGCTGTGTTTCCTTTGTGCATAATTCTTGGTTTTCCATGCTTTTTGACTCTGGCTTACATGTTTGATCTTTGAATATGGTTTACCTTGTTTTTATTTTTAATATTTTTGACAATTTGTTTTCTGTATTTTTCACTTAGAAAAAATATAATTTAATAAAAAATATATAATTGTTCTGATGTGCAAATGGTTTTTTTGTCAGGGGCTTTTTGATTTTGATGGTTCCTCAAGATTTTAGGCTGAAAGTCTAGATGTTCAATAAAGTCATACAAGGCATTAAAGGAGTAATTAATTGTTTGGCCACCTCAGACAGTTGTATGATAGGGGGATGCACAGGAGTTTGTTTGGTTTTAGGCTGACAGCCAGTATTTTTCTGCAAGTGCTATGCAGAGATTTGCTGGCATTAATTTCAACTACATAACTGCAAAGCTCTGCATGGGAGTATGCTAAAATGAGTTTGATTCTTAAGGAAAGGATTCAGTATTGAAAAAAGCTACTGGATCTGCTGGAATATGATATGATTAGATTTTGACTTTGGAATGATGATGTCAAAGAAGGACAATTTAAAGTGTTGGAGTTATGGACAAATAATCTTGCTAGCCTATTTATGCATCAGTTTTAAAAAAAATATATATATTATTTTCTATACCCCATTTGTCTATTCTTTTTTGACAATAATTGATATATATATTCAATTATAATTGATAATGGATTCATAATCAATTCTAATAGATGACAATGTATTATTGGCTTGTTTCATTTCAATCATTGCCTAATAAATTTATCCAGCAATCCAAAACATTCCTAATACAAGAGACAATGATGAATCATAACATTAGGAATTTGTGCACCATCAAGCAGCAACTTATCCAAATCAAATATAGCTCCAAAATTGGTTAATTAATGTTTAAAATTAATCCAGGTGACTTATTTATGTTTAAGGTGGAATGAAGGTTTTGAGAAGTATTGGTATTCAGAAAAAGTTCTTTAGCTCATTATGTACTGCAATGATGGAGCCACGCTAATCCTTGATTGCTAGTTCTCCTGTTTATTTTGTTGTATGGTGCCCCAATTATAGAAAGCTTTTTATAGATTGCTGACTCCTAGAGGGGTGAGAGAGAGAGAGAGAGAGAGAGAGAGGGTTAGAGTTCACTGAAGGATCTTCATCCTGACTCTTATCTCGGTCCTTTATCCAGGATAGTGATGAGAAAATGGTGTTAGTGCCTTTCAAAACTTGCTGTACTTTTAGTTAGTGCTTCCTCATTAATAAGAAAATCTAGGAGGATTCCTACACTGATCATCACCATGCAGGGGCTGAAAGAAGACTGGAGGAATGAATGAATGAGATGGAAAGAGAGACACAGACAGGCACACAGGAAGACAGAAGACAGCACAATCTCTTACACAAGTGCTGCTCCTCTGAATGTGAAGCAAGAGCTATAAGAAATAGTATGCACTATTCCCCATCTTGAATTTGGAGATAAAAAGTACTGGAGCATGGTGGAAAGAAAAAAAAACAATGAAAGGGCAGAGAAAAAGAGTGTGCAGATAGTAGGAGAAAGTACTTATGATGAATGATTCACTCCGTTTAAGTGCCATAATGCCTAGATAAGTGGGCAAAGGGGGGGTGGAGAACAAGAATAGCTTTTTGATCATTTTAAATCATTAATGATGTGTAGATATCATCATGACCATAACAATTTTCAGTTGCTGTCTTTTTTAAGCAATCTATTAATCTTATTAAATTACTAATAAATGGTAATTAACACAGCAGAAAAACAAATATTAAATATCATTAAGTATTATATATACACACATTTTTCCCCTCTGAATGTATTCCCGAACATCTGAGATAAAAGATATTTCAGTTTTACAAACGTGAATTTGTTTCTAATGAAATTCAACAAATCAATAGCTTTGGAGTTTGGAGATTTTTTTTTTCCTTTCAAAAATTACACCAAAACTTTGTAAAATATAAGAAATAACACCACAGGAGAATGAAGTATCCCACAGTTGTGAAAGATTATGTGGCTAACAATTTTTTTTTGGACAAAATGTCAGAAAGAACCTTATGATAGATAGATAGATAGGATTCACTATTTATTTTTTTTGTACTAATAAAACATATTCTCTAAAAGACAGAGAATATCCATGTAGCATCCAATTATTTTCCTTTTCCAAGTCCCTCACATATCTGAAACCAACCACAATCCTTGATTTCACTAATCTATGAAAACCAGCACTCCTGAACACTTCACTTCCTTATATATTTAAAACCAGGGATACAACCTGCAATGAAAATAAACTTTCAAAAAATAAAGGTTCTGTAAAATTGGAATGAATGGACTACCAAAAACAGTGAATATTTGAACAACAGTGAACAGTGAAAACAGCATGACTCACTGTTGCTCTCTGTGAACAAAACAGAGAGAGAGATTGAATTTTCAGCTTCATCTCATCACTTTGGACAAAAACCCCAATAAACAGCTTGTCATCCTTACATAAAAGGATGTTTCATCCAGATATTATATGATCTTAACAGCTGACAAGTTTGGGTTGTGAAAATAAAGACAGTCAACTGTTGGCAAAATGTTTGCATTTTGGGGTGTGTGAGATTTTGTGTTGAAAATGACAGGTTGTGTGTTATTGTTCCCATCACAGGACTGGGATATGCTTCTGCTTCTTCTTGAACCCAGGTTTTATATCATATAAACAGCACAGACACACTTTCAATGAGAAGTCTGACATACGGATCTCCATCTAGTCTGAGATTCAGGATTTTCCCTTCATTTTAATCAGATTTGAAGTAACTACGGGGCGCACGGTGGCTTAGTGGTTAGAACGGTCGCCACACACCTCCAGGGTCGGGGGTTCAATTCCCACCATGGCCCTGTGTGTGCGGAGTTTGCATGTTCTCCCCGTGCTGTGGGGGTTTCCTCCGGGTACTCCGGT
>JANDJT010000050.1:13473546-13486335 GCA_024331685.1 Stegophilus panzeri
GTTGAGACAATATAGACACACGTCCAATTCCAGGTTGATTCATAACATTTCCAGTTGACTGGAACTTCTTAATTATTACCCTGCTTGTGCTATTTTCTTATAGGCACTTCCCATTTTGTAAAGCTCAATTACCTTTTGCCGCACATCACAGCTATACTCCTTGGTCTTAATTAATTCTTAATTATTCATTGTTATGAATGACTAAGAGAATTTGGCCTATGAGTTACATCATATTTTTACCCCTGTGAAACAGGAAGTCATGCTTGAACAATTTCCTGTTCCTAGTCACACAGGTATACTAAAATTTTTAAATATCAATGGGAATGTACTTCAAATATATTTTTCTCATATAATTTCATAGGAGTGCCAATAACTGTTGCATACCTATATTTAACAAATATATATTTTTTGATAAACCTGTGTTGTTTGCAATTGTTTGATATCCATGAGAGCAGAGTATTTTTGTGATTTTTTTTAAAGACAAGATCAAAAGGTTAAACAATATTTTTTTTTCTCAGCCTTCTTTGCTCATATTTACCAAGGGTGCCAATATTAATGGAGGGCACTCTGGTTTCCTAGTCCAAAGACATGTGTTGTAGGCTGATTGTATTTCCAAATTGTCCATAGCATGTGAATAGGCACAATGCACACCGAGGAACAAATGTTGACACAGAACATGACACAGGACACAGAGCAAAACTCAGAACATGTGGACATAGTTGGAAAAAAACACACCAATGACAGGACAGGAGCTGAAACAAGACTCAAACACACATGCCAATGTAGACAAAAAAAGCACATGGAGGAAGATCAAAGCAACAGCACTTGTCCTATTGATAGGA
Source organism: Stegophilus panzeri (assembly GCA_024331685.1). Taxonomy (NCBI): domain Eukaryota; kingdom Metazoa; phylum Chordata; class Actinopteri; order Siluriformes; family Trichomycteridae; genus Stegophilus; species Stegophilus panzeri. The sequence goes on from JANDJT010000050.1 coordinate 13,474,389, forward strand.
GGAATTTATGACAACTACATGCATACAGAGTTTAACAAACCCTAACCACATTTCCCCCGCATTCTCATTCATATTTGTATGAATTGCATCCCTCCAAACTGTTACAGACTCACACACAGGGACACTGGGTCTTGGTTTGTTAATGCTTGAAAATGAGCCGCATATCATTAGGAGAATGAGTAAGACTTGAGCGTAAACTGTGTTTAAGATGTGCAAATCTTTAAAGTATCCAAGTGATACCAGCCACAACAGCAGAAAGTGCAATCATCTAGAAGTTATTTACATCCAGAGAATTCAGTGGTTTATGATTTAAATGTAAAAGTGACTATACATGTATTTTATTTCCATTTTCAGATACACATTGAAATAACACACGCACACAAACTATTATTTGACTTGAATGCACACTATATCTTTTCTAGACGCATAAGCTCCAACACCAAGTACACCACTCATGCTTTTACCGTCTACCCATCCCTTTCATCCCTTCACTGTATTCTCATTGAAACTATGTTGAAAATGTTGCAGAAGACAGTTTTATATTTAGCTGTCTCTATTGACTGAGCTCTGTTACACTACACTATACCATCTTCTCTTAATATCTCCTATTTACTCATGGAGAGCTGAAACTGCTCACTGTGATTCAATCACTGAAATAGGCAACTCTGTAACATTGTACACAGAGAAATATGATGAGGAAGCTATTCTCACTGTCTCTCTCTCACACCATGTTTACACCACACACTGCTGAAAAGTATGAGCTGTAATGCAGCTGAGATTTATGGTAATATTTGGTGTGGCATTTGTGATATAACTTGGGCTATTTATGTGTGTAGCTACCAGAGGTGGAAAGTAACGAATTAAATTTACTCGTGTTACTGTTATTGAGTAGTTATTTTGTGTACTTCTACTTTTTGAAGTAGTTTTTAAAATCTGTAATTTTACTTTTACTCAAGTATGTTTTGTTTGAAATATTGTACATCGCTACATTTTAAATCACATTCATTACTGAGAAAAAAAATGTAAATAAAAAATGCAATGAAAAAAAATGCATGATTTAAATGATGGGCAGGGGAACAAACTGGTGCTAAAATCACACAAAAGATGGAGATGGCTAAGTCGGACACCAGAGGTGCAGACCAAGCTGAAAGCGAAACCTTGTCGAATTCTGCTGAAGTTGAACTTGAAGAAAATTAAGTTAACCCCTAGCCATATTTAAGAGACCACTTCAAGTGCAAAAAAGGCAAAAGCTTTATTGTGCAGTGTAAACTGTGTTTGCCCAGAGAGACGGAATTAGCAGCTTATAAAAACTCAACATCAAATCTGCTCAATCATATAGAGATAAGTTAAATACTACGTGTACCGTTGCATTGTTAAGTAAAAAGCAGTTTACCTATAGTTTAGTAAGAGGCTTTGCTTAAATTAGCCAAAAAGACATTGGTGCATGACATTGCTAATGTTGGTTGGCATTTGCAACCTGCTGGTAACTAGTTAGTAATTATGCTAACATTAATGATGTGCCATTAATATGACCACCTGTTTGAATGTAAATAGGGATATGACATCATATACAGTCACACAAAATTAACAACTGTGTCTCTGTTTACGTTTACATGGACAGCAGTAATCTAATTAATGACCTTATTCAGAATAAGACAGTATTCTGATTAAGATGTTTACATGAGTTGCTTTTAGAATATTCCTTTCATGTTCCCATATTACATGTTACAGAACATTGATCGATTAATGGCACATGTCATTACGTCCCCATGCCACGCCGTCTGACGTTCACTACAGAATTTCACGTATCAACATACAGTTTGTCTTTGTTACTGTACCATATACAGTTTTGGTTGTTTAATTTTTAATTTTACAAAAGCTTCAAGTGCAGTTAATTATTTGTCATGATATAAGTGGAAATAGACGACTACTTGAAGCCATAGGCTGCGTCTGAAACCGCATACTTTCCTACTATATAGTAGCCGAAATACATGTTTTTCACCTACTAAATAGTAGGTAAGTACGTGGTTTCAGATGCAGCCATGCTCTCTTGTTTGCCATCAAACGGTTGACCACTGCCGGGTGTGTATGTGTCCTATCGCAAAATGCAGCAAAAACTCCCAGACGACGTTAATAGTGTGATTAAGGTGTGTACATGTCTATAATGCAAGTAGATAATGTGACTAAAATAGGAATACTCCACATGATTCAATGTCCTGATTCAATTCATGTTTACGTTGAGTGATTGATGTTTAGTTGAGTGATCATGTTTACGTTCTGATTAAGGTAATCAGAAATCGCTGTTTACATGGTAGTTTCTTAATCAGAGTATTGTCTTAATCAGGTTAATATCGGAATATTGTTGTCCATGTAAACATATTGACTGTTAAAGTGATAGTTCAGTTGTTTTGAAGTGGGGATGTATGAGGTACTCATGCCTAGTCAGTGTATTACCTGCCGTAGACAGCGCTCAGCACTCTCCCTGTTTGGAGGAGCAGAGAGATATTGTTGAGCACAGGGACAGCAACACAGCAACAAGTAAGTCTCTTCTTTTAGGAGGATAACATGTTTTTTTTGTTACTGTCCCCGTGCTCAGCAGTATCTCTCTGCTCCTCCAAACAGGGAGAGTGCTGAGTGCTGTCTACTGCAGGTAATACACTGACTAGGCATGAGTACCTCATACATCCACATTTCAAAACAATTGATCTATCACTTTAATAGGAATATGAGGTTGACTATAGTATAGGCGTACCTTCCACTATTTTGCATAACTCATGTTCATATCTTCAGGAATCTCTGTGAGTAAGAATTGTCCATTATGAAATGTAAAAGACAAAATGTGATGTGTGTAGAAAACCTTTTATACATGAATGTAAATATTTCAAATTCAGTGTGTTTAATGAACATGATGTTGATTTACATACTGATGAAAACTTTTTGTTCACAGAGGAAACATCCATCAAAGCTGAAGGCCTTCAGTGACTTTGTGAAAACATGGAAGCAAACTCTGGATCCACCAGAAACACCAAGCAAGCAAGCAAAAATAAGTGACATGATGGCAGTGGGTGCAAACATGTGCCACAAGCAAAGGTTGAAAGCTCATGATTAACTAAATTTGTGAGGGTCTTTATCCATTTTCTGTGGTTGAACAACCTGCTTTTAAGAATTTTACTGACACTGAATCCTCAATGCAAGGTCATTTCCAGACCCACTCTCCGGACTAGAATAGAGGGAGCTGCCAATCAGTTGAAGAAGACTTTGATTTTGCACCTCAGTAAAGTCAGCTATGTTGCCACCACTACGGATTGTTGGACAGTGCACCAGCAAAGTTACATAGGGGTCACAACTCATTGGATAGATGAGGAAACCTTTGAGAGGAGATCCGCCGCACTTGCTTGCAAGAGGTTGAAATGGTACCACACCTTTGATGTCCTAGCAGGTGCCCTTGATGTCATTCATCGTCAATACAGAATAAGAACCACAACAGACAGCGGCTCAAACTTCATTAAAGCCTTTAGTGTGTTTGGTGAACAAAGCCAGCCTGAGGAAGCAGAGTCAGAACAAGACTCTTTTGAAGAACCCATAGCCGACTACCTGGACACATTCAGCATCCTGAAACAATATAGCGGTCCTGAGTACCAGCTTCCTCCACTTCAAAGGTTTGCATTCCACCTGTTAAGCTTAATCCCCACAACAGATGCTGCCATGGCAGAAGAGAAGAATGACACATACAAATGGCTATCACATGCAGCCTTTGGGAAATGCCAAGCAATCTGGAAGAAGTCAGGTCGGTCATACATGGCAGCAAAAATTGTGGAAGATAAATGCAAGCTCCAGCTCATCTGGCCAAATCAAACTAGGTGGAACTCGACATACATGGCTGTGGAGAGAATCATATGGATCATACAAGAGAAGGGGGAGGATGCTATCAGGAATATCTGTGAAGAATTCAAAGTGAAAATTTTAAATTAAGTTTTATTTCTCATTTCTAAAGTATGAAATGTGAATGACACAAATAAAAAACATTGCCCGAAAGCTAAGCTACTTTGCTTATTTCTTTGTTTTTCCACACTTATATAACATTATCAAAATACATTTCCATATTTGGCTATACATTCCACACCTATTCCTACAGGAAATTTGCTAAAAGTTGTATAGGTTTGATTTTGTCATACAGCTGAAATTGCTTTCCTGACTGGCTACTGCACTGTGATGAAGCCTGTGGTGAAGGCTTTAAACAGCCTTCAGTTTGAGACCAAAACACACTTGGGGTTGCTGCTGCCGGTGATCTTCCAGCTACAAGCAAAACTCAGCATACTGGAGACATCCTCCAAGATGTGTCTGCCACTCATCAGAGCCATTCAAGATGGTGTCCAAAAGCACTTTGATGGGATGATGGAAGACCCTGAACTGATTGCTGCAGCCATCCTTCTGCCAAAGATCAAGACCACCTGGACTGACAGGGCTGATATCATAAACGCAGGTATGATTTCATTATTTAATATCATACTGTAATCAGTTGTTAATTATTAATCCTAGTTCTATCCACATTGGTTCTACTCAACACAATGTTGTAAGTGCAATAATGTATATGTCTTTCTACACAAGTTGTAGTTATTGTAATTTCTGCATGATGATGCACTCTTGTTGCCACATTAATCAAAGTTTAATTGTCAGAAATATTCAGTATGCATTGTTATGTGTTTGTCACTCAACAGGTCTGGTCTATGAGAGACAACACCTTGACCAGATAGCAAAAGCTGCGGTGGAGTAAGTCAGGTAACATTCATCAGATGAAGAAGATTTCTTCTCCTCAATGAAGTCCAGAAGTTCACAAGGTACCGGGGAGCTCAAACAAGATGGATCTGCTGAACTCATTTCCACAAATCAAAAAACATTCTCTCAAACTCAACACCAGCCTGCCTGCCTCAGCTGCGTGTGCATCTCTTCAACTGTGCTGGACTGCTGTTCACTGCAAAGAAAGCAAGGATGAACTGTACTAATTTTGAAAACCAACTGTTGCTCAAACTTAACAGGAGGTTCAGAGAGTAATGCTCTAAAGATGGATACACAAATAAAGGAACTGTAATCTGGATATACAGTAGGGCAGGTCAACTTTAAAAAGTGTTTATAGCAGGTGCCATGCGGTTCATTTGACAAGTTTTGTTATTGGACAGGTAGAGCAATGTCTGATATCAAAGAATGACACAGTTTTGTCTTAAAAACATCTTGAAGGTCCCTGATATTTAGACTTTGGTCTTCTTTGGGTCATTTAGGGAAAACCACAAGACTTGTGGCCTTGACCTTTTTGATTTATAGATTTCCAGTATGTGTCAAGTCATGGCAAACTAGTGATTCTATTTCCCAGAATGCACCATGAACTACAAACATGGCCGACGACTGCAACTCCCAATGTGCATGAGCAGTATCTTAAGTAGTGTGGTGATGGTCAGTGTGATTGGGAACAGGTGTTTGTGATTAGTCCTCAGGAGAAGGTGACATGTCTGTGTGTTCCACTGAGAGTTGTAGTCATTGGCCATGTCTGTAGTTCATGGTGCATTCTGGGAAATGGGGTAACTAGTTTGCCATGACATGACACTAACTACAAATGTGTGTGGTCCTATTTTATATCATTAGTCATGTTAAGGTAAATGCACTGTTAGTATTAATTATCTTCCTTAATATATTTGTTACTACAATTTCCAACTAATGGATGCATATAGTGTGCTGATATGTCCTTTCTCCCTCCCTTTCTCTTTGTCTCTTTTGTCAGCTGGCAGGCATCCTCCTACTCTATTCCAGCATCTACTTAACTTTGCAGGTCTGGAGCAGCATCTCAGTCATCAGTTGGCCCAACTGGCCGTAGATGTAATGGCTCTGTTTGAATGGCTTTGTTCTTCTCCTATACCACCAGCCATTCCACTGCCTACACTGTACTGCATAGATCCAGCTATGATCCACATGTCTACTCAAACAGAAGCCAATTCTACTCCTGCAACCTTCATTGAAGGCCCTGTTGTTCTGTCATCTGATGATGATTCTAGGCCTAACAGCCCCACTATGTTAACTGACAGTTCTGATGACTCTGTCTCTGTTCTGGCTAGTCCCACAGATTATTCCCAGACCAGTCCTGTCTATTAATTAATCCTTTCTGTTCCCAATTCTCAATAAACTTTGTTTTACTCTTACTAGTGCCTCTCGTATGCTTTTTGTGTCTCAATTTTATTCCTACAGTGTTGTGAGAGATACTGTATGAACAACCATGCCCTGCATGAGTAATGAGTCAATCACTGGTTGTATGCCTAACTCCTTTTCTGCAGCTAAAGGATACTGCTTACAATATACAGGATGAGTGTTTTTGAGGTTTGCAGCATAAGGAATTACCTGAATAAGGCCTAGTTCATTAATATGCTTTGCCCATAAAGTTTTAGGCACCACCTCTAATGCTTCAGGCAGCGGACACTTCGTGCAGTCAGGCTCGTGCTCATCATCACCCATAGATTAGATGGAGTTAGCAGAGTGAATCTACCATTAGGCATTGTAAGAGTATACTTCCGTTTAAACATTAAATCTCTACCTAGTAGGTTAAAAGAAGAAGATGGAATGATGACAAATTTGTGATAAAAATATCATATCAGGATCAGTTGAGCGCACTCGATACGCGTATTGTTTAAACACGTTTATAAATGTGATGTATTAACTAAAAAGAATACACACAAGACTCATATCTGAACTTCATTATCACGTTTTTACTATGAGAACTTCCTGAATTTCCCTGCATGCACCAACACACTACAGAATCTCTAATGTCCCAAAAAACTATAAGCACCATCATTGTGATACATTACAGTAAATAAAAATGGAATGTTCCCTGGTTAAACACATCTGTGAATTGTTTTCCAATTCACTCTGGAAGCAAATTAAAAACAAGCTGGGGGATTTGTGGGCATGCTGTTTAGTGTTAGCCGCATGTGAAATATCCTGTTTCCCTCAATTCTTCGCTGCAAAAATGTGCATAACTCAGCATAAAAGTTAGCAAGATGATCTGGGTCAGCCCAGGTATATTCAAGCGGTCTACTTACTTGACCTATGCCTTGGACACTATCATGAGTTAAGCCCAGTGTGGTAGTGCCTGTGATTAAAAGTTCCTTGGTGACATCATGACCAAGGACATTTAACAAAATACAGTGGACATCTGGACCTGTTAACTGAGCGTATCTAATCTGCTGTTTAAGTGATCAACAAAGTGCATCACATATCACTTTTATTTCGATAATACTAGGAGGTTACAATATAAAACTCTTTCCTACTTATATATGATATTGGAATCAATAAGGCACACTTCGGCTCCTTCTGGTTCTGAGCCAGAGCTCAGCTTATCCATTGTTTGCTCAGTTTGCATCTTTTTCTTCTCTACATCGATAAATGGTGGGGGTGCACTAGGCATCGGGCTAGATGCCATTACTAATTTTACTGTTTGTACCTTTTCGGTTTTTTCTTTGTTAGAAGACTTCGCGGATTTACCCTTTTTTCTTTTTATCAGAATGTTCATCATCCCATTGAGTTTTACTATCTTTCCATGTGGATAAAGCTTGTGTCATATATTCATAATCCCAGCTCTCATAAACACACAGATCTGCCACGAGTAAATGTGCCTCGTCAAAAGTTCCATCACAGGAGTAAGAGTGAAACTGAGACTGAACTCCTGTCCAGCATGCTAAATTACCTATGAAAGGCTGGACAAAAACACCTTTGCCATGGTCATACATCCACTGATTTCCACCCATATCAGACACTGCTGGTTATAATGTTCAGTCAATAAAGGGTATCAGACATTTTGTGAAATCACGTGGTAACCTGCACCCGTGGAAGCACCATGAACTAAAACAGCGTGATATTTCAACCTATGTAGTTTCTTTTGAAGTAGTAACAGAATTTTGTCGAATCACATATGCACATATAGAAATACTGTGAGACAAAATGTGATATTTCAACCAATACTTCAAGATTTATTAGGATATGTACAAGGAGGTAGAAATAATTAAAATCATTCACTTACCTCTATCCTGATATCCCCACTTCTGGAAACTGTTAAGTTCTTGTCCAATACCAGTCAGAACCAAGATTTGGACAGTGCAGTGATTGATTCCCTCTTGTCTGGACCCAGGAAGAAGTCACACCGACACTGAATTCATTGAAAGCTTTTTAATTTAATGTTCAAAAAGGATAGCATATATATACAAACAGGAAATATTGATAAAGAATAATAAATGTCATTTGGAACAGGTCACAGATCTGAACATCTATTACATCTATTACATCTATTATGTAGGTTCAGGTGATACAGGAACTAAAAATGTCTATTCTACCAGATAATAAGAAAAAGAGCCGAGAGAGAGAGAGAGAAGGAGAAGGGTGGGGGCATTTAGGTGCTCACAAAACAACACATTCCAAGAACAGAAAACAATTCTATCTGTTCTGGTACATCATGACACAAACTAGAGACCTTCAACTTTCATGCCAAAAAAAACTTTAGTTACATCAGTTACATAATTAGCCTAGATGGGGTTACCATTAACCACGCAAAAGTGTCTGCCATCACAGAGTGTCCAGCTCTCAAGACCGTCAAGGACTTGCAGCAGTTCCTAGGTTTCACCAGCTTTTATACGCACTTCATTCTGGGCTTTAGCGCCATAGCTCACCCACTGACCTCACTCCTCAAAAAGGGGACAAAGCGCCTGGTTTGGAATTCATAATTATTAGGAGGAAAAACCCAAGCTTCACCCTGTGGCCCTGGCCCCTGTGCACTACACAGTTTCCTCCTGTTAAACCTGCGCCCAAGTTAAGGTCCCCCAAACTCTATCAGCCAGTAACGTACTACCCTTTCTCATACCACAGAGACCCTGGTGACACATTCCTGTAACTCATTACTGATCTTCTGGAATCCCAGAGTCATACCACCATCCCGGTCATTATTGATCAGGTCCCAGTGTCACTCTGACTCATTCTACTGCTTGGCTTACCCACTGCCTTTTGCCACAGATGAAATCCTCTTTAACTATGTATTCAGGTGTTTGGGGATTATAGAATATGTTGTCAGTGACAGAGGCACTCAATTCACCTCTTGAGTTTGGGCTAGTTTCATGGACAAGCTGGGGTAACTATCAGCTTAACCTCAGGATACTACCCACAGAGTAACAGACAGGTAGAGAGGGCCAACCAGGAGATTGAACTTTCTAAGAACTTTCTGTACTAACAACCAGGAGGATTGGTCCCAGTTTCTGCGTTGGGCCGAATATGCACCAAACTCATTACAGCACTCAGCCACCCAGCTCCCCCTCTTTCAGTGTGTTCTCAGATACCAACCTCTGTTATTTCCCTGCAATGCTAACTTGAACGATTCACCAGTGGTAGATGACTGGTTTCAAAGAAGTGAACAAGAAAGTACCCATCAATGTCTGGAACAAGTGTGCAAGTCTAGTAAAGGAAACACTGACCAGCAAGCAGGAGAAAACCCCTACCACTGCCAACCTGGGGACAGAGTCTGGTTAGCAACCAAGGACTTCCTTCAACCCCAAGCCAGCAAGAAATCAAGCCCCAGATACATTGGCCCTTTCAAAATCTTGAAGCAAAAATAAGAGGTTGCTTAGAAACTAGACCTGCCGCTTCACTACTGCATTGCTCCTTCATTCCATGTTTCATGCCTGAAAGCCATAATACCAAGATCTCTTGCCACTGACACACCTTTGTCAAAGCACAAAATTCATTACAACACTCCATCTCATCCTCTTTCGATGCTCAGATCACAAGGTGTTCTAATAGCACATGGGTGTAACTGGTCAGGTGTCCACGTACATTTGGTCTTGGTCTGGTTGCTCTCACAGTTTATTTCTTATGTCAGCTCACAGAGTTTTCCATTGCCACTATTGCGTCTGGATTTATGTAAAGCTACTTTTTGACAAAGTTCAGCGAAATAAAAGTTAATTGAATTGAATATCCATAGAAATTGATGAAACCATGTGGAATCCATGGAAATTGGCCTAACTTGTGCACACTACTTCCGAAATTGGGGAGAACACAGACTGCATTAACTTGTTTTCAGCAATGGAACTTCTGATTCAGAATCACTGGAAAGAATGGGTATGGAGGAGGGACAGCATGGAGGGATATCTGGCAGCACTGAGATGTTCAGCTGCTCAGGTGGAATCATGACTCAGCCATGTCCTCTAGTCCAATTCATGACTCGGCCATGTCCTCTAGTCCAATTCTGGAGCATGCTCAATTTGAAAATTAGCAAAGCTGATATGTCTCTGCATTTCTGTCCCTGGGCTACTTAACATCCACTGTGTCAGCGCCTTCCCTCCACACCAGCTGTCTGTGTTGCCTTGTGCCCAGTGACAAGCATTCAACATCTTGCATAATTAAATTTCAGATGCTAAAAAACAGCAGCACTTCAGCCCCTAGCATTTATGTGGTCCAAAAACATCTGCAGTTTTGTCACCATACCAGATTTGTTTTGAGTTTTGTTTAGGAGCTTAGCAGGGTGTTTTTTTGGGGAATCTGTGAGCTATAATAAAATTACTATAAATTTTTTGTGTAATCTTCTAACATGGTTAAATTTATATATAAATATATTATATACATATTATAATAAATATATTATAATACATGTACAATGCTTTTTTTTGTATCTACATGTAATGCAGAGAAAGCATTAATCTTGCAGCCCATTGCACTGTCCCACTAAAATGTATGTTCCCCAGGGACAGTTAACTGCACCCTGTGTAGAAACCCAGCGAAATGCCATACACAAAAAATCACGGAGGTAAACACTTTGCATTGGGGCCAACCTGACCAGTTTTTCTCTCTTTCTCTCTCTTTTTGCACCTCTCTCTAGACACAAGCTACCAGAGCAGAAGCTTTGTTCTTTATGTCACTTTTACTGCCTCCATCAGAGTGACCGCCTCTTAACTACACACACAGAGCCAAAGTGCTTTTTCTGAATGTACAGTATATTCATGCTTATACCACAGCACTGCTGAATTCTCAATTCTGATCATCAATTATTCCTTACATATCTTACACAAGTACAGTCCCCCTGCAAGCACTGGAATGGCAAGGCCAATTCTTATTTTGCTATATAATGAAGACATTTGGGTTTGATGTCAAAAGATGAGTATGAGATAATAGATTTTTACATCTACACTCATATGAAAAAATAAGTAAAACCCATGGAAATTGTTGGCTTTTTTAACATATTCGACAAGCAGACATTTGATCCATTTGAAACAGTACCTCTTAATAAAGGTGATACACTCTATCAAATGACATAAAATTTACATTTTGTGTAATTCTACACAATTTAAATGAACAAAAAACAGATCAGTCACATGGAAAAATTAAGTACACCCCTAAATTTATCACACCTTCAAATCCATAAAATTAGAATCAGGTGTTCAAGATTGAGGGCCAGTGATTAGAAGCTGCTTAGGGAGTGCAGGTGGAACCTGTCTTGTTTATACCCCTCTCATATCTAGTGTCTGGTGTTCCCTTTGTTATTGAGGTGTGTGGTGTCATCATGCTAAGATCAAAAAAGTTCTGTAAGGCCTCCACGAAAAAGGTTGTGGAAGCCTATGAGTCTGGCAAGAGATTTAAAAAAGATCTCTAAACTATTTTAAATACATCATTCCTCTGTAAAGAAAAATCATAGACAAATGGCACAGATTTCAAACAACAATTTGCCCAGGACTGACCGTACCAGCAAAGTGAGTCCAAGAGCAGACCATCTGATGCAAAAAGAAGTCTCCAAGAACTCTAAAATTTAATCACAGGATCTGCTAGTAAGTCTTGCAACTGTTGGTGTCAAAGTACATTTACATTTATTTACATTTACATTTATTCATTTAGCAGACGCTTTTATCCAAAGCGACTTACAAATGAGAAAATA
>JANDJT010000050.1:13495140-13516146 GCA_024331685.1 Stegophilus panzeri
TCCTATCAACATTGAGCAAGATAAAGCTGGATCTTGGCATCCCCTCCAGTCTCTATGAGAGACTGTTGGAGCTTATGCAGCAGCAGCCAACGGGGACTGTTTTTACAACAGGGTTTGATAAACTGGCTGCTTACTCAATGTAAAGGGAGAAGGCCTAGGTAAGACTAAATAGTAAATAAAAAAAAATTCATTGTTTTGGTGAAATATAACCCAGTTCCCTTTCAAAAGGAACTCAACGTGGCACGAGCTTCATGCTGTGGGAAGCACCCTCACGAGTGACCGGTATCTCGGTAAGACTATTTATAGGCCTGCCATGGTCAGGTGATGTGGCATTTCGCACGTCACATGACTATAAATGGGGCCTGTAAACCACGTTATCAGCTGTCTTTGTCTTCAGTGCAAGCCGCATGTTGGTTGTCTGTGTGAACATACCTAAAACTCTTCACTTCTCTCTATTTTCAAAAGAATATATATATATATATATTCTGTCACTATCCTGTGCAAACAGAATAAGCTTTAGAGAGTTCAGAAAGTGTGTTACTCCCTTCTGTCGTGTTATTACAGAGGGGGTGGACACATTTTTTGTGTGAAGAGTATGGGAGCGGAGCATGCTGCAGCGTGCCTCTACTCCCAGCTCTCTCACGTCAGCTGAACCTTGACAGAGGCCGGCTCAGATCCTGGGGTCCTGTATGGATCTGGAAAGGGAATCGGAGAGGAGCGCTGTTCTATCTCTTACTCTTTCCTCTGGATCCAACTCTCTGCTTCCAGGTTTTGAACTCATGAAGCAACTTCTCCTTCTGGCATGGAGAGTCAACCCACCCTCTCTGACTCTGAGGAGCCAGAGGAGAGAGCCAGTGCATGGGAGTGAAGCATGCTGCAGCAGCCCTCAAGGGGTCTGATTGCACTCATCAAAAAAAAAATTCAGTTAATATATTTCTAATGAAGATATTCACATAAAATTTTCACCAGACATTAACTCAAGAAATCTGGAAATATAAAGAATTCACAACATTAAAGTCCATAAATAACGTTATGTGTAATAAAGTGGAATGACACAGGAAAAAAAGTATTGAACACACTAAGAAAAAGATATGTTGTCTGGAGGTTAGCACTCCTGCTAGGGTTTCCCTTGGCAAAATGGTCTGAGCCAAGGCTCCAGATGAATAATGATCCACCTAAAGACCTCCATGCCAGATTGGCAGTGGTAGGGATAGACCTAGATGGACTGGACCTTGGCAATTCAGACTAGCTTGAGGGACGTGGAATGTCACGTCACTGGTGGGGAAAGAGCCGGAGCTTGTGGAGGAGGTGGAAAGGTATCGATTAGATATAGTTGGTCTCATCTCCATGCATAGCATTGGAACCAAATTTCTTGATCTGGGGTGGTCTCTCTCCTACTTCAGAGTGGACCTATGTGAGCAGCCCTGTGCGGGTGTGGGGATACTCACAAGTCCAGGCTGGGTGCCACACAGTTGGAATTTGTCCCTGTAGATGAGAGGGTCACCTCGATGAGGCTTTGTGTCTCAGAGAGGAAAACTTTGACAATTGTCTGTGCATATGCACCAAACTGCAGTTCAGCGTATCCAGCCTTCATGGAGAAGGTGGGTATGGTGCTTGATAGGGTGCAGCCTACTGACTCTGTAGTCTTATTAGGAGACTTCAATGCACACGTAGAGAATTATGGAGATACTTGGAGGGGGTGGTTGGGAGGACTGGACTCTCCAGTCTGAACCTGAGCGGTGAGTTGTTATTGGACTTATTTGCTAGTCATGGATTGTCCATAACAAACACCATGTTCAAGCAAAAGGATGCTCATAAGTGTATTTGGTACCAGAGCACCTTGGGCCGAAGGTCGATGATTGACTTTATAGTTGTATCATACATACGGACCTAAGGCCGTATGTTTCTAGACTCTCAGGTGAAGATGGGGTAGAGCTGCCAACTGATCACCACTTGGTGGTGAGTTGGATCTGATGAATAGACATGGCCAGATAGACATGGGAGACACAAATGAGCAGTGAGGGTCTGCTGGGAACATCGGGCTGACAATGCTGTGAGGAAAGATTTCAACTCCCACCTCCGGACAAATTTGTCCTGTATCCCAACTGAGGCCAAGGACATTGAGTCTGAATGGACCTGGTTCAAGACCTCAATTGTGGAGGCGGCCTCAAGAAGCTATGGCATGAAGGTGGTTGGTGCCTGCCAAGGTGGCAACCCCAGGACCCGCTGGTTGGAAAATATCAAGTCGAAGAAGGAGGCCTTCTGAGCAATGCTTGTGTATAGGTCTCCAGAGTTGATTGAGAAGTACTGGCTGGCCAAGAGGGCTACATCAGGGCAGGTCACCAAAGCAAAAGCTTGGGTATGGGAGGAGTTTGGAAAAGCCATGGAGAATGACTATTGGATGGCTTCAAAGTTGCTCTGGCAATCCATTCTGTGCCTTATGACGAGACAGTGGGACAGCACTCAAGCTGTTCTTAGCAAGGGTGGGGAAACACTGTCCATTACTGGTGAGATCATTGAGAGGTGAAAGGAACACACCTGGTGAATAAGCCCTCCATGCAGGAGGGAGTGCTGGATAGTTCTGGTGAGATTGTATCTATCGCTGTAGCTGAGCTTGCTGTGGTGGTTGAGGGCCTCCGTGGCAGTAAAGCTGCAGGGGTAGACAAGATTCATCTGGAGATGTTGAAAGTTCTGGACAATGTTAGGGTGGCATGGCTAATGTGCTTTTTCAATGTTGCATGGAAGGCAGGTACAGTTCCACTTGATTGGCAAACTGGATTGAAAGCACTGATGCTGTCCCTCGAACAAAATGTGGAAAGTTAAAGTCACTAAAGACCATCTGGCAGCATGGCAACAGTAGTTTGCCAAATGTGTCTCCATGGGTTCTGTCCTCCATAGAAAAGGGTTCTGGGTCCAGTACATAGCTTGCCCCCCGCCCCCCCCCCCATTTCAGAGGCATGCTCACCACAGTAGTCAGCACAATGCAGAGCCTTAACTTTAGCCCAGGAAGTAGACAAAGGGGCCATAGAACATGTACCTTTTTCTCTGAAGGAGGGAGGTTTTACAGCTGTTATTTCCTGGTCCACAGAAAAGATGGGGTATGCGGCCAATTTTAGATCTGTGTCATCTGAACCATACTCTTCGGACATACAGGCTCAGGATGTTGACGCGCAAACTTATTGTTCCACAGACTCAATTTGACAATTGGTTTGTTATGATAGATCTAAAAAAAAAAATGCATATTCCATTGTGCAGTCAAAGGAAGTTCCTGGGGTTTGTGTTTGGAGGCAACATGTATCAATGTCAGTTCTTCCTTTTGCTAGCTTTATCCACTCACTCCTTCACGAAGTGCATGGATGCCATGCTAGCTGCTTTCTGACTCCAGGATATCCATGTGCTTAACTACCTGGACAACTGGTTAATTCTAGCGTGGTCCATGAAGTTCAACATGGAGATGCTGTTCTCACCCACGTGAGGAGCTTAGGGCTCAGGTTGAACCTTAGGGAAAGTTGCTTCTCCAGTCAAGAGCAAATTTTCTAGGGGTTATATGGGATTCAAATACAATGAGGGCACTAGTATGGCAATCTTATCAATATTGAGCAAGATAATGTTAGGTCTGGCCATCCCCTCCAGTCTCTATGGAGACTGTTGGGGCTTATGTCAGCAGCAGCTGACATCATACCATTGGGCCCATTTCAAATGAGACTGTTCAGTGGTGGCTGAAAGTTCAGGGTTTCATCCAAGGATGAAACCCCTGAGAGTAATCAGTGTCATGCAGCGATGCCTACATGCTCTGAGAACTTGGAGGTGTCCCCGGTTTCTAGCCTCGGGTCACACACTAGGGGTGTCTCTTATCACAAGATGGTAATGTCACATGCCTCCCTCACGGTCTCTGGAGCAGCCCAAATCTAGTGTGGCATATAAATCGACTAGAAGTGTGGGCCGTACTCCTAGCACTGAAAGTCTTCTCCTCAGTTGAGAGGTCACCATGTGTGATATGTGTGACAATACAGCGATGATCGCATATATCAACCAGCAGGGAGGATTACATTCGTGCCCCCTGTTCAGGCAGGCTCAACTAATTCTTCTCTGGTGTAGGTGAAGTTTTGTCATTGAATGCAATGTACATTCCGGGCAAGCAGAATGTGGGGGCAAACATCCTGTTGAGGCAGGGGCTGAGGCCTGGGTATTGGAGGCTCCATCCACAAGTGGGTGAGTCCATATGGCGGAGGTTCAGCCAAATGGAAGTGGACATGTTCACCTCCGAGGAGACAACATGCTGCCTGCTGTGGTTTGTCATCACTCCCGCAGCAAAGAAAAAAAAAAGGTCAGGGCTGGACGCCATGGTACACATGTAGCCGAGGTCACGTCTGTACACCTTTCCCCAGATCGTTCTGCACCCACAGGCTCTAGTGGAAGAATGCCAAGATCATATTATATCTGCTGCTAGTAGCACTGAATTGGTCAGCTCAAATTTGCTTCTCGGAGATAATATCTCTGCTGGACAGCACACCCTGGGAGATTCCAATTTGCAGGGATCTATTGTCTCAAGCCAGAGGGTTGATTTATCACCCTCAGCATTCAAGTGGCAAATTTTTTCATGGTGTGAGGAACACCAGCGAGACCCAGTAAACTGCGCAATAGCTACAGTCCTGGAGTTCATACAGGAACGTTTCTCAGCAGGGTTGGCTCTTTCTATAATTAGGGTCTACGTAGTCGCCATTTCAGCCAGACATGCCCCTATTAATGGAGCCTCTGTGTGTCAATATCCTCTACGTTTCAGGTTTATGCATGGCGTCAGACCACTGAGGCCCATCTGCAGACCACACATACCTTCTGGGACCTTCTGTGGTCCAGGAGGGTCTGTCAGGCACCCCATTTGAGCCCTTAGTGTCAGCTACAGTAAAGCTTCTGACCCTAAAGGTAGCTCTTTTGGCTGACCCTGACATCTCTGTTGCCCCTTCCTGCCTTGACTTTGTGCTTGGATAAGCCAAGCCCTCCATATATTCTTTGTGTGATTATTCCTAAGTGCCTACATCTGCTGCCCTACCAGTAGTGTTGTAAGCGTTTCCCCCTCCTCCGGTCCTTACACCGGAACGAGGAAGATTGAACCTTCTGTGTCCAGTGAGGGATCTTTGTACTTACATCCCCCACTCTGGCCAGTGGCGTAAGTTGGAGCAGTTGCTGGTCTGCTTGGCAGTGACAGTAGAGGTGATGCTGTGTCAAAGCAGCACATCTCTATTTTGATAGTGGAAGCAATCTCTATTGCTTATGAGACACATTGTCTCACTGCACCTCTGGGCATAGGGGCTCATTCCATTAGGGGTACCCTTACAGGATGTGTGTGATGCAGCAGGGTGGTCTACGCCACACACATTTATTCGGTATTACAGTTTGACTTTATTGGCCAGCTCGTATATGGTTCTCAGAGATAATATATCTGCTGGCTATTGTCTCAAGCCAGAAGGTTGATTTATCACCTTCAGCCAGAACTATGGAAACTGTGAGTCTGGCCCCTGAGGGGCACCAGCTCATATATTCCAGTCTCTCAACTGAGGTTGTAGAGACCATGTTAAATGCTATCGATGTCAGTGAGACCTAGTAAACTGTGCAATGGCTACAGTCCTGTTCTTACGGGAATATTTATCAGAAAGGTTGGCTCCTTTTAATGGAGCGTCTGTGACAAGCCATACTCTCAGTATGATGCAGTGGTTATACTTGTTCCCACAGCATAAAGCTCACACAACACTGAGTTCCCTTTGAAAGGGAATGTCTGAGATACGCATGTAACCCTGTTCCCTGAGAAGGGAATGAGATGCTGTGTGGTTTTGTCATACTGGGGTATGCTTGTAAATTGCATCTGCCTTTCAGGCAAGCTTATGACATGGTTTACAAGCGCTGTTTTATAGCCACGGACGCGCAAAATGCCACATCACCTGACCACAGCAGGCCTATAAATAGGCATGATTTTACACAGACTTCAGATACCAGTTGCGTGCGAGGACACTTCCCACAGCGTGAAGCTCACACAACATCTCCTTCCCTTCTCAGGGAACAGGGTTACCTGGGTAACCCAGACATTTGCAGAAAGTACATTTTTTCATCATTTTTGTCTGCTTGTGAGAATTAATCCATAGCAAAATCCAACAGTTTCCCCAGATCACCACACATATTTAATACCCATAGCTTCTACTCCTAAAAACAATGGCTACGAAAGCAATATACAACAGCATCATGTGTGTCATATTAATATTAATAGAAAAATGTCTATTATTTAGTATAGTCTCATGAGCACACATTTAGAATTATTAGTGCTAGCAGATTTGTTCAAAATGCTTTCAAAGTTTAAGATGGCTATGGCAAGAAATCCATTCAGGCTCCTGAATAAAATGCCTAAATCTTTACATTCTGAGATCCCCCCTCTACCCCAGCCCCCAGCTCCCTAGGCCATCGCCTTCCCCGACCCTGTCTGGGATTGGTAGAAATATCAGGTATAACATGATCACTTGCATCACTGCATAGAGGGCAGTTTGTTAGTGTGTCTGCTTGCAGTTGTTAACACAGCACAATGAACACATTTGACAGAAAAAATGTCATTGTACAGATATGCATGATCTGCATATTCTTTCATGTATGTATGCAATAAAATTGTTCGAATTGCTAGAAATGCTATAAATTTTGTGCTAGATTGGATTGTGCTATAGGAATCAGCCCTGATTCTTACTAAAATAATACCATATTTCTTCCAAAAACACCACCCCTAACCCCTCTCCTCACCCTATCCTTAACTAATCACAATCTTCATGTAAGCTGGCTGCTATGAATTCTCATAGGTATTATCACTATTATAACTCATAAGACCATATTGCTTATAACAGATCAAAGATAAAAGAGTGCTGTAATAACCAAGAGCCCCTCGTTGTGATACACTGGGTTACGTAGTGTCCCTCTTGTGACACATTCTCTCACTTCCTCTGTCTGTCTGTCTCTCAAACACGCGCACTCGCTCACATACACACACACACACTGCTTTTTTTTCATCGTTTTCCTCCCAAGAGCACTTTAGCTGAGGAGATTGCCTTTTTAAGGTGGAAATCAATATCTTTTCTTTTTCCATCTTCCTTCTTTCTACTGTCCTCTCAATTCTGAAGCCCCTGCCTCAACCTACACTTTCACATTACATACCAAAGAAGCACTACACTGCTCAGTTTAGGACAATGGAGAAAATGTAAAACATGTAGTCACCATTTATGTTTATGAATGCATAAAGAGGAAATGTCTGTATTTCTTTATACACATTGCTGACATTTTATTAATTGTCTTATTAAAAAAAAAAAAATACTTTTTTGTGACAAACTAAAAACCCAACATTTTCTTCTCTCTTTCATTTTCTCCCTCTCATCTCTTTCACTTCAGACACATACCAGAAATAATCAATATTTGAGTAGCCACAGTTAAACCACTCGTGAGATCTAGGAAAAGACTAAATTATTATTATTATTGTTATTATTATTATTATTATTATTATTATTATTAATGAAAACAACAACAACAACAACAACAACAATAATAATAATAATAATAATAATAATAATAAAAAAAGAGTGCTGTTTAAATAAACCAGGAAATGTCAGGTTATGTTGGATGTTATATATATCATACCTCAAGTCTTTGTTGCAAAGACACAACATGAAGGCATGCAGCAACATAATCAGACCTTTGTCCAAAACAGCTATAAACTCAGTGAACAATAAAATAAGTGTTTAGGTTGGAGAAACAATAGACCTGGGATTTACTGCAAAACCCTTTTTCATTGGCACAATCCAGTAAATCAGGCTGTGCAAAAACACTAGAACAGATTACTTCCCTAAACACTGTATGGAATGGATAAACACACATGAAATTTGATTCAGTCTGTGTGATTTTCTCTCTCTTTAAGCTCATCAACTGTGACCATACATAGCAGAGCACCATGATCAGCTTGCAGCAGGTCAGCTCAGAGTTTCAGGGCTGGACTGGGGGACACATACCAATTAATTTGGCTAGCCTAAAAATACCTGCATATGCAGGGTGGCAGTGTAGTGTATGGTGTTTTGGAATCAAAATAGATTCTAACAACCCATTTTAAAAATGTCTATTTTAATAGCTGTGGAAAAGATAAACAGATGAAAATGACCAAATAGAAAACAGCACAGGCAAAATGTCTACAGAACAAATGACCAAGACCACCTGCTCTTCCCTCTCACTATCCGCCCATCAAACATACCCCACCCTCTGCCACAAGCCTCGCCTGATCAAAGCCCAACCCATTGAGAGGCAAAGCCAGCAACACTCAAAGGGCTATTTTTTGCCCTGCCTCACTAAATAAGGTCAGAGCATGAAGGAAGTGGGTGAAGGGGCCAGAGGGACTTTGTTCGGCCTTTACCCCAGGGGTATAAAAGCCTCAGGGCAGTGGGAGGCTCTACCGATCACTCTTAACTCTCAACACCCACCCTGTGTGTACCATTAACACATTGCTTTAGATTATGTTTTTTTTTTTAGATCATCACAGTCATGTCTGGCTGCTTTGTATCTAATGCTAATCGATTGTTTTTTTCCTGAGGTCTACTGCGGTGACGAATTTTGATGGCATTATTAACCAGGCTGACCCACTTATTTTTGGCTTTTGGGATGGACAGGAGTGTGTGACAGTATGGAATATAACTTATAGACCAGTTTGATGAGATCCCAGGGAATAAAGACAGAAAGAAAAGCCATCTCTAAGCTGCATCTTTGTGGTGCTGTTTCTGCATTTTTTCTCTCTCTCTCTCTCCTAATGTCAGCACACTGTCCATACTGTCTCCTACTCCTGTTTCAGATCCCACAGGATATATCTCAGAGAATCTGTCTTTCGTAGGACAGGTGGGAGGATGGGGGTGGGGTTTTCGCTAAAAGTACCATGATGCATTGCCTATCAGACATGCCCATACTGTGATGAGATGGGCTGGAGGCCTATGATTGTCAAGGTTATTTTTTAATCTACCTTGTTCTGTTCCTCCAGCCTTTCTATTTTGTTTCATTTCAACTTTTTTTCCCTTTGCGCTGTATGAAGAAGAAAGACACCTACAATGTCACTGGCTCCTTTTCTTTTTTCCTTCTCTCTCTCTCTCTCTCACTCTCTCTCTCCCCTTCTCTCTGCTCTCATCCTTAAACTCTCAAACGCTGATTCAGCTGCTGGTATACAGACGATCCTGCTGCCATCCCCATTCAGTACGGCCTCTCTCGGTAAGTGAGTGCGTATGCGTGAATGCATGTATGGAACGCGTGTTTGTAGGTGAACACTCTTCATCTTGTCCTGTCTCTACTGCTGCATGTCTGTGTTTATGTATGTGTGAATATGCAGCCAGAGCAGCGCTGAGCTCCCTGCTTTGGCATATTGCTCCTGTCAAAGTTGCTTTAGTGCTAGCAGTAGTGGAGATGCTAGCACCCTTATTATACTACTGCATCACACTACAATCTGTGCTAGGTTATGCCAGCACAAGGAGCTGAAGCAATTTGTGAAGTTTGACAGTGGCAGAGTTTTTTATTGTTTTAGAGTTTTAGACAGGTTTTTTGCACAACGATTTGCTGTTGTGTTAAAAAAATTACATTTATTTTTAGGATAAAAAATATGAGTATAAATATTTTATTAGCATAAATATTAGTGTTGCAGCAGGGCAGGGACAGAATGTAGGGTACTTTGTCTTTACTCACTTTCTGTCTTTGAGATCACAATTCCAAAGTGATCCTTTCAGAGAGATGTAAGTAGGGACAGTCAGTGATGATGAGACAGAAAGGGACTGACTCACATGACCTTGACCTCTCTATGGGACATAAAGGCCAGTCAGCTCTCTACCTGCTAATTTTACCCCGTTGGCATGGTGGTGACCCAGACCATGTTTAAATGCAGACTGAACCAGAGCTAGGAGGATCAGGTGACAGTTGGACTGGTCTCAGATTGAACAGCTGCTGAAGGAGGAGGACTGTGGTGTGGGGAGCTCAGGATTGGCTAGTGCAGGACAGGAGTGGTACACCTGTTCCTAAAGTGTGTGTGTGTGTGTGTGTGTGTGTGTGTGTGTGTGTGTGTTCTGACAAACATATTTCCAAGTATTGGTTCCATCTATAGTGTAGGGGTTGAAAGCTCATGGTTGGCTGTGCACAAGAGAGAGAAAGAGGGTGGGGGAGACCTGGATTTACACAACTGGTAGAATCAAAGAAGGACGGATGAAAAATAAAGGCGGGTGAATGCGGGAGAGGGAAGGAGTGGTGATTTATGATGACTTTCAGTTTAATTACAGAGAAGCTGCTATAGGGAGAGACAGCTATATGCAGTCAGCCATTAGCCACTGGATGCTGACTTCTGCTGGTGTCAGTAAACTACTTCATCAAGTATGGATCATTTATAATGTATACAAAATGCTTGTTTGTTAAGCAATCTGGTTATGTGGACTGGAACAGGCTATGCGGTCAGATTATTGTGCAGTCACAGAAAAGTACACGTACTGTATCTATTTAAATGTTGATGTGATAATGACAGCTCCATCTATCCACATTTTAATAGAGTCATGTAATGGAAAAAAGCTATGTTGTAGTTTACTGTGGGGTTCAAATGACAGATGTAAATGACAGATAAGAGGCAGTGTAATCTTGTAGATAGTTGTGTGTATTCTGTTTATTGTGTATATAGGTAATGGGTGCATAGTATTTTGTCTGGTTCTCAGGCTTACACTGAAAGCATACGGTAATATATGATCTCAGGTAATATCTTGTGTTCTTTAATACTTAAGTAATTGATTATGAGCTTCCATGTATGTTTCTCCTTAAGTAACTGGCAAAAAAATAAATTATGAGCCGTTGTATGTGTAATTATATTATGGTGATGACTTTATATTATATTGCGTAGTCTGCAATATATGGTGATTTGGGGACAAACCTGGTGATAGTTATACATCTGCTTCATATTTGCTCAATTAAACAACATTCAGACTACTATCAGTGTTTACTATAAGTGTTTCTTTGTTAGACATTTTAATTACCAGATTATTGTCTTTGTATGTACATAAAGGTAAAGCAGTCTAATGCAGATAGCTAATTAGTAACAATTTGTATAAATATGATTTGGATACTTAATATAATATAACACGTGCTCACCTGATACACATACACACTTATACACATTCTTAGACACAGCATGAGGGTCATTAGACTACTGAGGCTGGTTGGTTCCTCCTCTGAGTTCCCTGTGCTCTAATGGTCAAACTGAGTGTCATGCGAAGGTAACACACACACACACACACACACACACACACACACACACACACACACCATATAGTGTCTCTGCTATCCAACACTGCAGTGAGGTGCTTGCAGTGAGAGCAATGACACTTCACATTGATGGTCTAATTATTTAAGAGGAAACTAAACTGTGTGCTACTTGTCTATAAACTGGAGTTTATCACTGAAGAATGTGGTGGGGATGTAAAAAAAGATGATACAAATTCACACTCATATACACAGAGGTCTTCATTGTGTTCAAGTGTGTATTTGTATATGTAACTACTGTATATCCCAGAGAGTTCCTTGTGTATAAACACACATACATATGCATTTATAATCAGATCATTATTGGATGTATGTAATCAGGGGGAAAGAGTGAGAGAGATAGGGAATGAAAGAGTGGGATATACTGTCAAGGGTCAATGAAAGTAAGGGGAGGGGAAAAGAGCAAGAGGAAGGGAGAATGAGGAGGAGGGTGTGTGTGGTGCAAGCTCTATAGGGTGTGCATTATGGACTGAGAGAGTGAGAAAGCCAGGCAATGGAAGGATGAGAGGGGGAATGCAGTGAGGTTAGGTCAGTGATACAGATCATCAGATAACCATTTATCTCCTCTGGACCATATTAGCTACACATCAGAGTGTTCAAGCCTATTTAGGACAGTGATGAGAGAACAGAGGAGCCCTGCAGTGGACAAACTTTCCTGCTTGTGTGTTGGGGGTACAGACAGAGAGATGGGAGGAGGGAGAGAGTGTTAGAGTGTGAAACAGAATGAGAGAGAGAGAGAAAGAAAGAAAGACACATAGCAAGAAATAGGAAAAAAGGAGGAAAGAGATTGCAGAGGCAGCACCTGGGCCGGAGTAGAAGAGCGGAAGAGCCAAGAAACTCTTTTCCTTCCTGTTTGGTGCATTGGCCCATTAGAAACTGAACCTGTGGGACTTAATCTGATGGCTACCCACTAGGTAAGCACCAAATCTCTCTCCCTCTGTCTTTTTCTGTCTCTCTGTCTGTCTGTCTGTCTGTCTCTCTCTCTCTCTCTCTCTCTCTGCTGCAGTGGCACCTCCAGGGCTGACAGTGAAGGTGAATTGTGCATGGGGCTGCTCTGCATAGCCTGACTTAAAGAGAAAAAAAAAAACTAGCACATCTGTGTCATAAGGTGCATGTGCACATAGGTTCATGTGTGTACAGCATTGCAGCTTTTTTTAGGTAGACCAGGAGAGAGAGAGAGAGAGAGAGAGAGAGAGAGAAAGAGAAAGTGCTGAAAATCTCTAAGTTAAGAAAAGAAAGGCAGCGAGAGATAAAATATGTCAACCACCAATATGTGCTTATTGTGTAATTATTTATACTGCTTGTGTTTATTTCTCTGAGTGATATAAAAATGTGGAATATTTAATGTGCAGTCTTAGCAACTTCTCCTGTAAAGTAATCGGGAGACACTGTCAGAATAATTTTTGGTGGTGTCGTGTAATATTTAGTATAGAATTAGCATGAAAAGGAAAATATATATAAAAAGCACACAATTGGTATACATACCAACTTTTCACTAGACTAGTGTTCAAATGTAGTGAGCGGAGAGGACGAGATGGTTATGGGACAGTGCTGTGTATCCAAGCCCATGGACCCTGCTTGGGGGACATACTTCTTTATATGCCCATATGAACACAAGCAACTATGGAATGTAAAGAAGTATGTATCCCAGGCAGGAGATAAAGCGGGGCTTCACACACACTTCACACAGTCTGAGTGGAAAGATGAACTGCAAAATGACTGAATTTGCAGTGAGGTTTTAGAGAATTCCTGTGAGAATGTTTTAATTGTTGTTGTGGAACTAAATGTGTGTGTGTGTGTGTGTGTGTGTGTGTGTGTGTGTGTGTGTGTTAGAACCCTGTTCTAGTTTTGTTTGAAATGAAAATATTGTTTTATTCTTATCTCTGAATTTTGAATAATAGATAATATGGTCAGACAGAAAGCGAGAGAGAGAGTTATATACATATATAAATGAAAAGAGAGTAAGTGAGAAGGCAAAATATGAGAAACCCATGTCATTAAACCAAACCAAACCACATTTGCCACAATTTAGCAGGAATTTTTCTTTCCTAAACCGTATGGTGGTCCTCGTTCATCAGCTTCACAACATAAAATTAGCATTAGTACACAACTAAAAATTTGAACACACTTTCAATCTTGCTGATCAATTCACATGAACAACAGCCTGTATGTATGTATGTGTATGTGTGTGGACAAATATCAGATGTCCTCACAATGATAAGTATATGTGATATGTTGACCTTCTGGAAACATTTGTTTGGTTCCCTATAAAAATATTATTACAAGCAGCTTAAATAATTATTGGGGAAAAAACCACAGGTAGCTGTAGGCATAGCCAACATTTTTATTGGTCGCTATAAAGATTTTTTTTTTTTTTTTTTCCTTTTTAAAAAATGCAGCTTTAATTTGAAAAAACACTAAAGGAGCTATAGCATTTTGAGCTACTCTAATACACAAGGCAATTAAACCCCCATGCATAGACAGTGATAAAGGACTGTGTATGCATGTGTCTCTCCTGAACTGCAGGCTATGGGATCGTCATTGAGCCTTCTTTATCATGGTAAAATAAATTAGCCTGGATCATTCGCATACTAAATCTGTGGTGTGTTACAGATATGGACCTCAGTGAGCATCAACCTCCTGTCTGACTAGTCCACTGAGAACAGTCATCGAATCACAGCTCTCAGTTTACACACACTGAACAGCTGAGCTGAGTCTGACATACTATATCTGTGCATGCGTGTGGAAGGAATGGTCCAAAATTAGATACAATGAAATAGATCCAAATGCCAAAAGGGAAAGATATGAGTGTTACAAAAGACAACACTAACATTAGAGTTTTTGAAAAGAATCGGCCTTAAAATGGAGATGAACATTCTACAAAAAGGAATCATATGCATATAAGTGAGCAAGACAAAGAAAGAAGGAGAGAAAGTGGGATAGGATACTCAAGGGACCAGGTGCCTGACCGAGTTGAAAGCGGCAACATATAGAGCATGTCTGCAGGAGGGCATGTAAGCTGGGAATGTGGGCTACATGCACACACTATACATGGTGTTGACAGGGAAAGAGTGGTGGTGCTTTAAATACAAAAGGAAAGAAACAGGTCATTAAGGTCAGTATGTGAGATCACATGTTCATAGATAATTCCAGGGGGTAGATGGATGAGGATGTTCAAGGCAGGCTGGCTATGACGCTGCGTGGATGGTCGGATAAAGCGATTGAGGTGTGGAGGGGATGGGTGTATTGTTCTGTCACTTTGCCTGTGTCAGCAGGTGGAAGTGCTCATCAGAACATTAAATATGCAGCAATGCTGACTGAGTCAGTGTGCTGAGGCAGCCAAAGCCAGAGGGGCCCACTACAGCCAGATCAGGCCTAAACCTGCCTTAACCTTAATCCACTGCTGTCCAACATGCTTCATGACCCAACGATGAAAGGAGTCACAGTGCAATTTAACTGAATTACACTGCTGAAGAATTGAAAGACGATATGGCACACAGTGTTATACATGAATTGGAGTAATTAATTACTGGAATAGATCACCATGTGTGCAATATAGAGAATGCAATCCATATCAAAATAATAATATTTAAGAATGTAAGAAGAAGAAGAAGAAAAAGAAATGTAGCCAAGTGAATCCAGAGAATTTTTTTTTAAAGCAGTGTGTATGTATACAGTTAAGGGACCAGTTATGCATACAGTATCTAAAAATGTACACTGGGCAGTTTTTTACTGACATAATCAGTGATAATCGTCTTACTCTTTAAAGGTAAGGACAGTGATTTTGCATAAATAATATATGGTAAATATAATATATGTTAAATGTGTGTGTGTGTGTGTGTGTGTGTGTGTGTGTGTGTACCGTAAAGAGCAGTAAACAGTAGTAAATTAAACAAAGTCAATATTTGGTGTGACAAAAAAAATCAAATAAAAATAGTAGTCTCAATAGTAGTACAATTTGTGCAGTTTTATAAGGAAATTTTACTGAGCATCTTGCAGAATCAGCCACAGTTCTTCTGGAGACTTTGACAAAGATTGTACTAAAAAACTTTCGAACAGTGTTGTGTGTGTGTATGTATATGTATATATATACACACAAACATATACAGTACTGTGCAAAAGTTTCATATTGTCAGTGTCCATATGGATCAGCACAGCAACATCCAATCCAAATAAATCAGAACTAAGAGACATCTCAGTAATGTTGCCGAACAATTCTTACACTACCATTCAGATTTTCCAGCCTCTGCAAGTGTTTTGGGAGTGTGACCTCAGAAGGAACACTGAAGACAGACACTTTATTTTCTTTTTATCTTGAATTTCCAAACAGCTAGCCATCTCAGCTAACCTTTGCCAAAATCTATTAAATAGACCAGACCAGAAAGCACCATTTTGGTTTAGTTTAAAGAAGAATAAATCTGAAAATTGGTTGGTGAGATTACAGAAAATACAGTACACCTAGATGTCATTTATATATAATTCAGCATGCTGTATGTACTGTATGGCTCTAAAGGGGGAAATCTGTGCTTGTTTGAGTAGGCATATAAATCCAATGCAGTAAATCACAGTGCGGGTTCACGACAGCAGCTTGCTGAGAGCTGTATTATAAGTCATTACACAATAAGTGCACAGTACATGACAACTGCTTTGCCTCGGGGAGTTATGATAAGAAGTCTTAGCACTGAGCCTAAACCATCTATCCTGTTCAATGCATGAGTGACGTTCCTGAGCCCTGTGTGTGGTGAGATATAAAAGCACACTGATGTTTTGAAAGGGTTTCATCAACATGTGAAGCAGGAATACACACAATGTGTCCATTCTAAATCAACCATTAGCATGTGATTAGCATGTTCAATCAGGTAAAGACATGATCAGAGGTCAATTCTAGACCTTAAAGACATCAGCTGAGGTCAAAAGTTAAGCCTCAAGAGTGAATGCAGAGGTCAGCGTATAGGGAAGCCCTATAAGTCTGCTCACCATTACTCATGATCCTGACAGCTTGTCAGTCAACCAGCGTTTCTGGTTAGAGCAGCATCTTAGAGGTTCAGTTAACACCTCAATGGGAATGGCGAAGGTGAAGCAGCAGTGCATAAATTAACCAACCCCACGACACCGCATAAAAGGGGCTTATGTAAAAGTGGCTGACACATACATTTTTTTTCACAATCCAGAAAGGACAGATGACAGATGTAAGTGATGACAATGAGATTTGCAGCTTAGTTTAAGTTAGAAAAAAATAATGTTCCACTGAAGCACAGTTTTGTTCAGATTGCATGCATGAACAAGAACAATTGCCTGCCAACACACACACACACACACACACACACACACACACAGGATCAATGCCTTGGTAATTTGTTTCAATCAATTAAGGAGACATCTGCTAGCATTTAACCACAATAACAGCCAATCCCATCTATATGAGAGAGTGAGAGAGACTGAGAGAGAGACATACAGATAATTACATAGAATCAAAGCTTAGTGGACCATCACAGATGGACTTCTTATTGCAGACTATATTTTTTTTCGCCAAGTGAGACAGCCAGAGCTTATTGACACCATAACTTTTTACTAGTTTTCTTCGACTGGTGTTTCACCTTTTATAGTTCACTCGTCTGTCTACAGCTAGCAAGAAGTGCTTCCCATTTAATCAGTATGCACAGACCTTCCACACCACTGAATGGTCATGATTCCTCAACATTAACACTGTAGATTAATTAAAATTCACTAAAGATGTAAATCTGGAGGAAGTCATTAAAAGATCAAGGGCACTAGAGTGTAGGGTTCTAGGGTTCACCCTCCTCATTTGGTTGGCAAGCTAGAGACCAGCCTGTGACAGCGACTTGCAACTTATTACTTATTAATACTTGGCACAATGCTTTATTACAAATGATTAATACTGCTATTAATGTGTTATTACATAATTCTAGAAAGACTCATGGGAGTGAAACATCCCAATGCATTCTGTATTGTCAATCATAAGCATATGCAGGGAAAGCATCTGTCTTTGAAATGACTGCATATTCAGCTCTTTCCATCATGCATGCATACATTATAATATTACTGCAAAGATTAAGTTGGGGACAAGAAAATATAAACAAAATATAAGCATCATGACTATAGAAAAGGATAGCAAATAGCAATTATGTTTAGGCACATCTTGCTGACATGTTCAGAATGCCTGTGGGGATAGAATTTTTTTTTTATGTATAAAATAAAATATCTAATATAACTTGTAGAAAACATTGATAGAAGATTGTAGTTGTGAGAGTCTATACACATGCTGGTTTATGTGTCTATTTGAAGACCTGTACAGGTGAAACACTGTATTTCTTATCTTATCTCACTCACTCACACACTCACACACTTATTTGAACACTTTAGTAGTGCACAGTCAAGTACATTCCAGCACTGACATGCAGGGTTTACATCTTAATTTATTTCACTGGTCGAACAATAGGGGACTTTACTGATACTGATAACTAAGTTGGGCAGTACCTGCTGATAATAGATTAATCAAGTGATAAAAATATAACACTCAAAGTAAAATATTGCTGAACTTTATTACAAAAATAAACAGTACTGAATGCACCATGAAAATGAACTGTACTTTTTGAAATGAAATAAATATATAAATATGAATATATATTAACTATTAATAAATATTAAAGTAAATAAAAAATATACATCCAAACTGAACCAAAAAGTAACACTCCAAATAACAAATAAAATGGAGACATTCAAAATAAATGAAAAAAAAAAAAAAAAAACACTTCAAATAACACAACAAAATTTGTCAGTGATCGTTTTTATTTTGTCTCTAGAGGCCACTCTCATACTGTATAATGACAGCCGCTCCAGCAAAGGATGCAACCTTGAAAAACTTTGAGTGTGGATTTTTGCAGATAACCGATAGTTCCAGCAATCGGTCGACCTCTAACTTATTTAGCACATTCTCTTATCCCAAGCAACTTAACACAATATGAGCCAGCAGTGATACAAGTGCTGTAAAATTTTCACACCTGACCTGAAACTCTAAACCTTAGGTCTGGGCTCAATTGGGATCACTGCAGGTTTGTTTTTACAAACCTGATCATTTGCCAATTTTTGTCAGTTGTAAAATGGATGCTAATGATGCTAATTTTCCATCACTATTTTTTGTTCTAATTAATTTTTAGAATTTAATTTATATATGATTTTTTTTTTTCCTTTAATCTTTTTACTCTTTAGCCAAAGATTATTTGAACTGGGAATTAGCATACGTTGAAATAATCATGTTATTCAGCAACCCATCACAGGATGATACACACAAGCTGTGGTTCTCTAGAAGCAAGACAACTGATTTACAATTGACCACAAATCAGTTTCCTTGTTGAAAATGAAATTTCACAGAGAATATACCACACTTTCAATACAACATTGAATAAGGAGAAAGTTGCATCTAAACCTGTACATTTATTTACACTTTGCTTTTATTTATTCACACTAAATGAACCCTAGACCACAGTATTTTATGTAAAATGAAAAATTCTAAATTCACTTCAACAAAAAAGAGCAAAAAAAAACCTCTGGTGCAAACCAAAGGGGTTAGTATTAAAACACCCCAGATGTCTGGCAACTGAACCAAACGATGTCTCAAAGTTATAGAAAGAACAGAGACTGAGAGAGAGAGAAAACAGAACATGGAATACGCTGGAATATGTGCTAGTGCCCAGAAGTGCTACAGATAAGATCTAGACAGAATCTTCCAAATTGAAGAAGACTAAATTATCTGCCATTAATATGATGTACATGATAGTGAAAACATAATCCAAAGCAGGTTCTTTGGAATAGGCTGAATAAAGCCTGAAGTGGTGCTGAGAGCCTTGGTAAAGTTCCAGGATGATCGATGCTGCAAGTAAAACACTCACACTCAGTGATCTCCACGTGAACTGCTTAAGGAATGAAACATTAATGGTGTGACTGGGTCCAGATTCAGACAGAGAGAGAGCAACAGAAAGACTGATGTGCAGTGTTTTAGGTGGACACTCAAGAGAGAAGGTGAGCAGAAGGTCAAGGAGATGAGTCACAACCACAGAAAGGACACCAACAGGAGATGAGGAAGAGAGGGGGAAGAAAGTGTGTGTATGTGTAATGTATAGTCATTACCGCAGTACATATACTTACTGTAGGTGTGTGTAGAAATGCAACAGAGCACCTCTGAGGTTTAATAGTAAAGAGATCAAATACTGTGGCACTGTGGTCATCAGCAGAAAGGGGAATAAATAATTAATTCAGGAATATCACTTAGATATCAAAGATATCCAACATATCCAATTTAGATATCAATTTTTTCCAAGAATTTAATCTAATTCATTTGCTTATATAGTACACACATTGACTCTCTCTCTCTCTCTCTCACACACACACACACACACAGAGAGAGAGAGAGAGAGAGAGAGAGAGAGAGAGGGAACTGATGCTCTTAACTACTTTTTGAAAGTATTAAATATTACATAAGCTTCTGACAGAAACTGATCCAAACACTTTCTAAAGATATTGCTTGATTAATGATATACGTTTATAATAAAATAAAACCAGATTGTGACATATTGTGAATGTAAAGTTTGGCTTTATTCTGGCTGTTGCTGTCATTACAATCAGCTTGTTGGATCTGCATTCTAAATCATCCCTCATTTATGGATTGTGGGGAATATTAGAAAAGCTGGTGGGGAATTTAATTTTTTTTTTTTTAATGGACGTGTATCTTTTCCATGAGTTGCAAAAATTATTTAGAAATGCTATACATGCACTTTTTAGACCTGGGCTGTCATAGATCACGTTTTTTTCACCCATTCCTTTCCACTGCACTTTTTATTACACCAATATTATGGTCATCCACACTAACCGTTTGTTCCATAGCAGAGATGTCTTTGTTGTGTATGTATGAGAGAGGCAGGGAGAGAGAGAGACAGAGAGAGATGCACTGATGGGTACACAGTAGATGCAAAAGTGTAATACAGAGTTTTGTTTTCCTGTTTGAGTTCCTCCTTTTCTGCTTTTTTCTTCATGTTGGTGCTGCTCATTGAACTGCTGTTGTGTGTGTGTGTGTGTGTGTGTGTGTGTGATGGACCAGTCAATGATATCTACAATACAATAGTTTGGTATTTAAGATTTTATCCCATTTCATTAAAGAGTTTACCATATGACGCTGCAGTAACAAATAGAAAGAAAGTGAATAAAATGAAATAAAAAATTCACAGTGCAGGAGAGGAGCTCCCCAGGAATCTCATTTCAGACTGTGCAAAACAAACAATGCAATCCTGAGTAAATCACTATTAAGCAAGATTACAAAGAGACACAGTACAAATTTTAAATCTTCATCAGTTTAAGAGTGTTGTCTCTGAATATTTTACTAAGACAGAGAGAGAGAAAAAGAGAGACAGAGTGAGAGCATGGTGATCACAAACACAGTAGAGAAAAAAATGCTTGTGATTTATTTAAATATTGTTACAATGTGATTTAAAAGATTTAATGAAAAACTTTGATTTGGGAAATTAAATAAGTGAAATTAAAGATCAAGGATTAGAGGCGCCAATAATCATTATATAACCTTTACAGTTTAAAATTATGATAATTATGTAGGATAAGCTTGTGTAGCATCACACAATATAACACGCAAAAGAG
>JANDJT010000050.1:13516156-13538096 GCA_024331685.1 Stegophilus panzeri
CCCCCCCCCCCCCCCCCCCCCCCCCCACCCCCGTCCCACTGGACATTCTGGGCCTCTTTACTTTCTGTAGGGGAGAACACATGGATGAGCGTTAAAGCTATTGTTACTGTCGCACTTTGCCTGGATCAGCCAATCAGGGGCTGAAAGAGTGCTGAGTAAGGGCTGAACGCTCACGTCCAAATGCAGGGGCGAGCGGAAAGGAGCTGCAAACGCACTGCAGCATGGTTAACACCTCTCGACAAAACCACACAACTCCAGTCCCAGGCTTGAGTGCATGTGATTTGCCTCATCAGGGCCCTTAAAATGTCTAATGACTTCTTTTTTGCTTTGTAGGAATCTAAATTAGAAATAAAAAAAAAAAAACAATAGTAAATAAATAAGAGCCTAGTTAATCATGGGCACACACTAAAGTTTACAAGCAGGTCAGAAGTCAGTGTAATAAATAGCAGGTATTGAATGAGGACGATTAGCAAGCTGGCTGATTGTAACAAATACTATGGCTATGTGCAGTTACCACACAATAACTGGAATCCTGACATGGAACTATGGCATTATACATCATTCCATTAACACCTTTAAGGTTTGGTAATAAACTACATAAAAGCAAGTAAAACATAGTTTACTAATGATGGATTACTGATTCATTAATTAACAATTAATTAATAATTATGCATCAATAATTATTCAATACTTATGGTAAGTTTAAAATAGATTTTATATAATGTAGTTATGTTTTAGTATAAGTTTTATTTTACATTTGCTCATTTAATGGTAAATTTAATTCTTAGACTCAACCTAGTCACTGACCTGCACAGTTTTATGCTTCCTCTGCTCCTAGCACTCCTCAACTTCCTAATAATGAGTTGAAGAGCCCTTTATGAGTTATGAGGATCAGGTGTGTCAGGAGCAGAGGAAAACCTTATTCTTTGCAAGGAAGTGTGTCCCTGGAAGTCCCTGCCAACATTTCAAATATTTTTTTTTGAAAGACTTAATTCACATATTTACTAACATTTGCTTATATATTGTATTAAGAACATAGGCGTGAGATAAATTAGTTAACCACATATTACTCAACTGTAAATAATTAATTACCATATCTTAGATTAATGTTACCATAATTCTATTAGCTCCAACAGTGAACATATGACAGGAAAAACTACTGTGGTTGATCAAATTCAATTGATTCAATTGTAATTGAATTTATTTCAAATAAACTTGTGAGAAAAATGATTACCACTAGCTTATTGCTTGAAAGGTAAAGTCAAATTGCCACAGTGTTGTGGATGGTGTGGACCAACAACATCCAACCAATCAGGATAAAGGGGTGTCTTTATATACTTGTCAATCATATTATAAATTAATTCAAAAACACTCCCTCTCAGGCACCCTGTGTAGTTGTTAGGCTGTTTGTGCTGTAATTCTATAACTAGAGCTCCTTCTGGTTTGGCAGAAATGTATTTTTACTGAATTTGCAGTATTGGGACTGGAAGCTTCACTATGTTTCTATATTTTACCAGACCTCATGCTCAAGCCCATACTGCTTGATTTATTAAATATGCATTTACAGGAATTATTCTGTGTTTCTTCATTTATTTTATCCATCTATTAATAATGAATGAATCAGTCTATACTCCCTGGAATAAATGCTTGCTTTATGTGTCTACTGCTCTGAAATCATGTTAAATCTCTGTCAGTGCTTGGTGTGAGGGTCAGATCTGTAGCACTGTCAAGGCAAAGAAGGCATGGTGATAGGAGCCAGAGGCTAAAAGCAGTGACAGGATGAAACTGATAGCTGAACAGGTGTCGATCTTTGACCATTCCCCTGAGCGCGTGTGTGTGTGTGTGTGTGTGTGTGTGTGTGTGTGTGTGTGCGTGTGTGTGTTGGGGGTTGTGGGCATGTCAGTCACACCACAAACTGAGATGCAGTAAGAAATGTCCAGATAAGGAGAGAGAGAGAGAGAGAGATGACAGGAGAGAAGGGGGGAAGGAGGTACTATAAAGGGGCAAAGATGACTAATGATCATTAAGGAGAAAAATGGAGGACACAAAAAAAGTTGTGTGGTGAAAATTAAGGGAAAAGTGACATAATGAATGCAGATACAAGAACAATGCCTTTCCTGACTTTGAAAGCAGAATGATGGCCTTGAATAGTTCAGAGCTTGGATTATGTCAAACTCCATAGTTATTCACAGGAAACCATTCTCAGCTGTCCGGCCCCATATATCACCTGTACATTGCAAGCCTAGTACCAGCATTCTTGTGTACACTCACACACGTTTCAGCTGTCCTAAAACATGACTGAAGAGATAAGGAATGGAATGTGACAGGGACACACATACTCAGAATAGACCAGGGTATGCCATCTCTCCTGATGATACAAAACATGCACCCACATTGCACATTGAAACATTCACACCAGTTCTCAAATCTTCTACTATCACTAAAATGACAAACTCTGTACTCATACCCAGAAGAAAGCACTCACAGTGCTTATACACATAACTACCCCGTCCTCCTGTAAGTTGAATTGCTTCTGCACTTTAGTGTTTCAGCCTTAAATCTCTGTTCTAAAGCATTATTTTAAAATTATTTGTAAATGTACATATTATGTATTAATTCCAAACCAACCAAATGCTGTCATTCCTGCTCCACTGCATGCATTGAGACAAGAAAAGCCAGGGCTGTGATTTCAGAGATGCCTCTAGGGTATAGCTTTGGTGTGGCTATTTGTCCATAGAGGAGACTTTGGGGAATGAGAGGCCGTGGGGGAACAGACTGTGATTCAGTGATCTGTTATTCAGTTCCCTGCAGTGAATGCTCTTCCCCTTGTAACATACCCTCTCAGCACATTGCGGCCTTACACTGGTCAGCTGTACACTAATTAACAAATGGTTTGTCACCACATTCATTGAAATGATGCATATACCGACCAGGTAGAAAATAAAAATATATTAAATATATTTATACTATACTATTTTTAACACAAACAACAGTGCTATACCTGGAGTAGAGGGAGGAGAAAAATATAAACAGGAAAAAAAATACAGTAGCTTTCTTGTAACTCCACCTTCCTCTTCCTCATATCCTATTTTATCCAATACACCCACAGTAAATCCCCAACATCCATCTACTACTGTCTCTCTACTGAGATTTGTATTAAGCTCCTAAGAAGCATGAATGTACACTCTCCTTTTAGGTTCTTTCCACTCTCACGTCTTCCTGCATAGCACATCGCAGTGGTGCAGTCATCACACACACACACACACACACACACACACACACACAGCAAGGTGTCAGCATTGTCCGTTGTCGTTCATTCTGTTCGGTCTCCGTCACAGGGTTTATTTTTAAAAGGACGGGAGGAGGTCAACAACAAAGTCACAGCCACTGAAGTATTTTAAGAGCCGACTAAGATGTAATATGTGTGTGTGTGTGTGTAAGAGAGAGAGAGAAAGAGAGAGAGGTGAAAATACCAATAGTTGCATTATGGCTGTGCTCTGTTCTATTTATTAGACCCTCCCCCCATCCATACTATTAAGCCCAAACCACATACCTAATGCAGACACCCAGTGCAGCTTCAAGTGCAGTAAACGCCTCTTTCTCTCATCTTTTTCACACATGCACACACACACAAACACACACACGCACACACACTGTGATCAACTTTGCTAATGGCAAAATGATTAGCTAATGCTAACTTAAAAGTGACACCCTCAAGGGCAAAGCTAACATGTTGAGCTAAATAAAACTGATTGTTAGAAGCTTGCTTATGAAAACAAAGGATTGCAGGCTGAAGGGCAAAACTGAGAGAGAAAATGAGAGAGCGAAGACCATGGGACTATAGGTTGGTGTCTGTTAATTCTGTCCGCGCTTTATTAGTGGTATTGACAAGTCTGTGATAAATTCATTGTTTTCTCAAGTTTGTTTGAAGCCATTGTTTCTAAACCCTTTTACTTAAAGACTTTGCTCAGATGCTTTCAATTTACAGGATGCGCTCAATCTCCATGGGCTTCCGCAAACACACACACAGACACACACAGACACACACATTGAAACATTACACATGCACCAGCTTTATGCACTTGTAATCTTAATATAACTATTTTGCACTGAAGAGTTTGGTTTGTTCCTCATGTTTACCCAGTGATATACAGTGGGGGAAATAAGTATTGGACACGTCAACATTTTTTTTCAGTAAATATATTTCCAATGAGGCTATTCACATGAAATTTTCAGCAGACATCACTATTAAATCAAGAAATCTGGAAATATAAAGAATCCACAATATTAAAGTCCATAAATAAAGTTATGTGTAATAAAGTTGAATGACACAGGAAAAAAGTATTGAACACTAACTGAAATTTATTTAATACTTAGTGGTGAAACCTTTGTTTATAATGACAGCTTCAAGACACTTCCTGTATGAAGAAATTAATCGGCCGCAGTATTTATGTGTGATTTTCTTCCCATTCTTCTAAACATATTGTCTTTAAATCTTGTTCAATTGGATTCAAGTCAGGTTATTGACTGGGTCATTGTACCGCCTTGATTTTTTTCTCTGAAACCAATTGAGAGTTTCCTTTGCTTTATGCTTTGGATCGTTGTCCTGCTGGAAGGTCCACCCACGTCTCATCATCATCCTGGTAGATGGCAGCAGATTCTTCTCAAGAATCTCCTGGTAAAGGGGTCCATTCATCATTCCTTCAATTATATGAAGTCTGCCAGTACCATGTGATGAAAAACAGCCCCACACCATGATGCTTCCACCTCCAAACTTCACTGTTGGTATAGTGTTTTTAAGGTGATGTGCAGTGCCATTTCTTCTCCAAACATGGTATGTAGTATGACAGCCAAAAAGTTCAATTTTGCTCTCGTCTGAGCAGACTACACTGTCCCAGTATTTCATAGGCTTGTCCAAATGAGTTGTAGCAAACCTTAAACGAGCTTCGACATGCCTTTTCTTTATCAATGGAGGCTTGCGGGATGAGCATGAGCAGTGGAGTTCATTGCCTATTGTTTTCTCTGTGATGATGGCATCCAAAACAAATGTAGACTGGATTAGCATAGTCCTATGACCGTTCACAAAGCTCTGCAAGAGTAAAGAGCTGATCTACTGTTCCATGGCCTGACAGAACCTCTCATATCCTAGATACAACTACTAGGAGGCCAAATTAGAAGACACCCTCTGTACCACAGTATGTGTAGATGTAAATATGGCTTTATCTATTCCATCTCATACATTACATTTACATTTATTCATTTAGTAGACGCTTTTATCCAAAGCGACTTACAAATGAGGAAATATGAACTATTAAATATTAAAATTAAATATATACATAAAAAAACAACAAAGTTAACTTACATTCCATGTTCCCAAAGCCAATTTCCATTGCATGCATCTAGTCTGTCTGAGCCTCTCGATCACATTCCTGCCATCTGACTAGCATTGCCCCTGTCCTCCACCCTTCATCTTGCATATAGTGAGCTTCCAAGATGGCTCTATGTTGGATTATGTAAATGGCCCAGTCACACTAGGCACTCGCTTACTGACATCATCCCCAGGACTGGGTTCAGGTGTGAGCCTCGTTAGCCCTAATCTGGGTTGGGCATTTTTTGTACCTTTTATGGAGGTATTTAGGATCACTCATTGTCTGACCTCACCTCTCTATTTACCAAGGCTGGGAGCATTAAGCTCAGTGTGACATAGCCCTGAGGTTCACTGAAGTACACAAGCCTCTTCACCACAACAAGGTCTCAATCCACTGAGGGGGAGTTTCAACTTAAAAGTTGTAATAACAAGTGGGAACTTCGGAAACAATTTGGATACTTGAGCTTTCAAATAATTAATGCCCTGTACCCTTTCTCATTTTAGTTTTCAGCAGTTAGAACACATACAATAGTTTGCATCTCTTACATCTACATTGGTTGCATTATGTACACTTTTACAATAGAGGCAAGTGTTAGTAAATTTCCAACTTAGTGATCAGCTTAGTGGTTAATGTTAATTGGACACTTAAATGCAGAGACTTTGGAATTATGGCTTTTTTTGAGAATGGGAAATCATCAGTTCAGCAAATGAAGTCAACATCATTTCAACACAAAAACATGACAAGACGTTTTACACTGTGAACTGTGAACATACAGCATCACTATGTTTATTATGTAGATTATTATACAGATTATTATATATTGTGTTTTTAAACAATATTCACAGAAAGTGAACATATATTGATTTCCATGTAGTTCAAGCTTCATTTATGCAAACAGGCTAAAACAAACTGACACAGAGTATAAATAAATAGAGCATGATGGAAAAGGTCATGTTCTGACACATCACAAAAGGCAAAAATGGAAGTGTATCTGTGCACTCTGTACACAATCTATACTTAATACTTTGCTTTGGTTAATGGTTATTATTGTTCCTGTTTTGTCAATTGAAAACTTAGTATTGTTTATTTGTTAAGAGTCTTTGAGGTGCTACAAGTGTATTGACGGCAAAATAATTAAGCGATGATCTGATCAGCTTTTCCTCTCTGCTGTCCTTTACAGATTCTGGCTGTGGCTGTGAGCTCCAGTACTACTGTCCCCCTCATCCCAGAATGCTTTGCTAAAGCTGGTAAAATGGAACCAAATCAACTGTTCTATGGATTTGGTCCCCTTCAACCAGCTGTAGCTGTGCATTGATCACCCCAGAGTGCAGTAAGATAGACAGAGAAGATCTGGGAGCACACAAACACATACTAACACTCTACAGGATTCACCTTATGACCATGTCTGACAGGATCTGAGCATCATATGGATTACCTGATCCAGCTAGAACACCAAACTGATGCATTTCACCCCACACTTTATGATCTCTAATAAAATGATTAAACACTGTGAGGTTACTAAAACCCAGGTGAACATTAGTCATGTCATGCTGTTCAACTCTTTATGACTGATAATATCTGATTATGAATCCAGCCCCGACTACAGTCAGTGGAATATGGGTTTGCTGAGTTTTATGGCTGCCCATTGATTTCTCGTCTTGCTGGTGAAAGTGAGAGATGTGGAGGGACAGGACGGGTGAGAGGGCTGCACGTCAGGCTGCTGAATAAGTAAAGCAATCGTTCCTTTTTTCCTGTTTTTTTTTCCCTTCACACTCGTCGTGATCCTTAATGCTTGTTTCTGATCAATAAAAGCTCATCCTGAGGACCATAAATGCTGAAGTGGGTGGTTTTTTTTAATGCCAGCTTCTTGGTGGAAGGAGGAAGGTCAAAGTGAAGGGAAATTGTGAGGAAGAAAAGGAAAATAAGGGAAGATGGATGTTTGTATGGAGGACAGCAGCTGGCAGATGACATGACAGTGCAGAAGAACAGTGAAAAGGGGAATGGGTAACATGATGCCACACACTATCCTATATTCTAGCATAGGCTTGTTACAGGAATTGAATATTAGATACATTTCTAGTATTCAACTGACTAATTAAAGCAACACCAACCAAATCTCAAGCAAAATTCAACTTCTAATCCTGATTATTATTGAAGCCTTAAGCATTTGTAACAGTAAGGAATTTTAAGTCATGATATCCCAAGGCATATTTTCACACAGCATAATTTGCTGGTATAACAGCAGAACATCATATATTTACTTGGGCAGGAACTCTCTCTCAAGTTCTGCCCAGAAATGAATATGGCTATGCAGACTATATTGAGCAGCATGAACAGGGGGTGTGTGACAGTTGAAATCTGCTGGTGAAGTGGGATTTTCAAACCAACTTTTGTCCAGAATTTCTGACTTCATAGCTCACAACCCAGTTTTGTGGATGTACTCTGCTTCTATCAACCTACATTAATGTAAATACAGTTCTTCAACCAACTATTAAATACTACTGAATGTATTATTTTAAAGTGATAAATAAAAACAAACAACTGAGTTGCTGTTACTAAATGTGAATCAGACAGGTGTCACCTTATGGCACATGGAAGATCATATAATGAATAGATTTAATAGAATTACATAACTAAAAGGTGAGGGATTAGTCTATCTAGAACTTTGTGAAAATGCAGCTCTGCCTTAGAGGCAGGAGGAAATTAATTGGTTCAAACATCCAGTTGGTGGAGTTTGTCAAAACTTGGCATTCATTCCCTAGCTAGTTACAGTACTGCTTTTTGTTAGTGTTACGCAACGAGACTGGAACAGGAAGTAAGTGCAGGATCAAAGACTTTATTACCCACTAAAGTCAATATACATGATACGGAAACGAGGTCAAAACATAAACTAGAATTGAGTCATGAAACGTGAAACTAGAACTTGGCTTTGAAACACTACCGTGTAGCACAATTATACATCAAACTCATTTAAACATTTACTCATAGAACTAGAACCGAGGCGTGAAACATGAAATCAGAGCAAGGCATGGAAACATTACCGCGTGGCACCATTACACATGTTACTTCTTCCATCTAAACATTAACTAGACCCGTGGCGCGAAACATGAAACCTGTAATACTGTGCGAAGTGCGCAGCACCACGAGGGGTTTAAATAACTAATGACATTTACCTTAAATGCCAACAGCTGGTAACAATTGAAAACACTCCCTCGAAAATCAACCAATGACTGAACAGGGTGGAAACCAAACAGAAACAAACGCACATGTTCTTTATAAACAAAGTCTCTATGTAACGCGCGAGCATGTGCTCGCTCTGGTTCGTGCATGCGCGTGCTCTCCGGCTTTCCGTGCACGTCGTCGCCGCAGCGCCATCTGCCGGCGAGATCGTGACAGTTAGCTTTCCTTTTGACTTTTGATTTTGCCTGGATAAAAGGGTTCCTATTTATATGATGTTGGCAAAAATTATTTTTCATTTTCTGTTAGTGGTGTTAAATTAGAAAACTGTTCAGAAAGCTGATGTGGCAGCACAAGGGTATAAACAAACAGTATAAACAAAAAGGACTGGAACAATGACACAAATTAAAATAACCAAAAAAATAAGGAACACCACACCTCAATATGCTGACTATGCCACCCAGGTAGCAGGCCCCCG
The DNA here is from genome assembly GCA_024331685.1 of Stegophilus panzeri. NCBI lineage: Eukaryota > Metazoa > Chordata > Actinopteri > Siluriformes > Trichomycteridae > Stegophilus > Stegophilus panzeri. The sequence goes on from JANDJT010000050.1 coordinate 13,525,181, forward strand.
GGGTGGCGTAGTCGACATAGCCCTTAATCTAAGAGCCACAGAGCTCACAGGTTCGTTACAGTTAGAAATAGGTATAAGACATAAGTAGAGTACAAAACATTTTTATTTAAGAAGCCAGATAAAAACAGTCAGCATCACCAGTTCTGGCTACACACAGAAGACAATGAAAACAAAAAGGCACAAAAAAAACACATACAACTTACACACATACCACACCAGACTTGGGTCAGCACTCACAATCACCCACGACAAGGGTCACCTGTAATCTCCTACTTAGAAGGACACCGCAACCACCTTTGAACATACAACTGACACACAGCACCCCAAAATTGAGCACAGCAGTCAGTGAAGGATACCACCACTAGGAAAGGAGAAAGCGCTGAGCTCTCTGACTTCGGCTGCCCAATTCTGAAAAAAAAAAATACAAACAGTATAAACCACTAGAACACACAACCATCCAAGGAAACACACACGCTCCAAAATGTTCCTCCTAAAAGTAGACCATGTTATACAAAAATGCACATGGTCACAAGAAGACAAACCAAAAACATAACCAAACAACCAGGCCCGTAAGCCAAAGTAGGCCGATATGCTGTATGTGGTAATGGGCCGTAGTTAACACACTCAACAAACAATTGCACCTAAATTGCAACGAAAAAGAAAATATTCAAAACAAATTCAATCACAAAAGAAAAACAATAATAAAGTTAACACAAGAAAAAAAGAAACCAAATACAAATAAAATCAAAAATAGCACAAGCAGCGACTGCTAAGCAAACATGTACATTGTATACATACATTGTACATGCACACTGCACCAACACCATCTGAAAATCGTAAGATGGAAACTACCATACAGCGAGCCGAATTACCAACCCAGCCAAGTGATAGAGACAGTCCAATGATAAGTCACGGCTGGTCAAACAAACCAAACCATTTCTGTAGTAAATAATAGAAAAATTAGTAGATGTAGCCAATCTGCTAGACAAATCTGTCAGCCCAGTCCGACAGCCCACCGCAACGTCCCTCTGTGTATAAAAATCCTTTAAATGGTAACTGGCATCACACAGGGATCCTCATCATGGAGGGAAAGCACCTGGAAATGTGATTTAATAAAGAAAGGTACACCGTGAGGCTCCTTAGTCCACTCTCAGGCACTCACACACCACGCCGGAATTGCAGCAGCGGAAAAGACGACGCCCAGAATGACAGACTTCCATACAACCTGCACGTTACTTTTATAACCTACATGAACAGGATTTAATAAGCCACACCCTGCCCCCTGACTAGCTCGTACTTAGGCAAAGTAAATCCCATCTGCAACACTACCTATACTCTATAATAAGGCACATATGCCATAAACTCTTTTGATTACTAATATTACTTTTTTAGTTAGCTGGCAACAATGTTATCTAACAACTTTGTGGATATCTAGTGTGCTTGTTGCATAAATGTTTAAATAAAATGTAAATCTATGAAATATTAGAATGACACACTGCCTCTAAAGTTTTTTTTAAGCTCTGCCCATGGGTTGTTAAGCAAAAAAATTTTATTCTGCCACTGAGGCAGAGCTGCCTTCATAATGATTGGCAATTTTGCCAGTTGATCTGTATACTAGAGTGCTCATATATTATTAAACACCAAAAAGTGCAATAAGAAAATAAACAATGCATTAGTTATAGGTTATGGCAAACAGCAAGTTATTATTTTTTTTTTTTACTAATGTATTAACTTGAAATCTGTGATCAAAACTTCATTATATATTACAAAAAAGGGTACTATGCTGATCCACAAGTAAGCATGTTAAGCAGCTCTCACTGGGTATCTCAGTAGCTCGGTAATATATTAAAACAAAACCCAACTTTTTGTAAAATTACACCACTCTGGGCCACAATGCCATCTGTGCTGACAATCAAAAAAATACATAATGTATTTGCCATAACTTCATGTCCTAAAATCGTGATCTTGTGTCTGGTTTTCCTAGTTGCATTATCACTCAATCAACTTCATCCGCTTTATCCTTTCTCAGGGTCATGGGATCCTGGAGCCTTTCCCAGGGAGCATCGGGTACAAGGCAGGGTACACCCTGGACAGGGTGCCAATCCATCGCAGGGCAGATAAACACATACACACTCACACACCCATTCATACACTACGGACACTTTGGACATGCCAATCAGCCTACCATGCATGTCTTTGGACTGGGGGAGGAAACCGGAGTACCTGGAGGAAACCCCCGCAGCACGGGGAGAACATGCACCATTTGCATTATGATCATAAAAATGTGTTACACCAGCTCCACCTCATCATTCACTTCCTTCAGCCTCGACCTAACCTCTTCTGTCAGCCTTGTTATGTGGTGTGCTAATGGTCACAGACGTTCGATGTGTGTGTGTGTGTGTGTGTGTGTGTGGTGTGTGTGTGTGTGTGTGTGTTAAAGGCAAACAGAGCAGAACCATTTCCCTTGTGTAAAACATTGAATTCTGTTATTTGTCTTTTACTGGCTGATAAAAGATCCCATTACAAAATTACTGTGGTGAGTCCTGCTCTCTCTTTCTCTCTCTCTCACACACATGTGCGCACACACACACGCACACACAAAAAATGAAAAACAATCCAACACACACCCAGATATAAATGGGCAAACTTTACATATTGCAGTATTACCTGTATTGTAGATGAAGTATTGTACTGTAAACTGTGCAAATGCAAGCTAATTGAGCCATGTGAATTGTTAAGAATTTACAAGCCTGACCACAAATTACAGTCACACACACACACACACACACACTGTATTGTAACTCAGCCATAATATAATATGATAAGTCTGTCCTTTGGTGGAGATGGATTTACATTGCAGATGACATTGGGGGAAAGGAAGCAGTGTTGCCAAGCCACATAAAACAATGACAGACATTTTAGTATTAAGATTGAGAGGAAAGCCTGCTGCTGTGTCTTGGGTCAAATAGGACACCAGATGGACTGGACACATTTTACTCACACTGCGTTGATGTTTGATCATATGTATCACCTTCTGCATGACACAGACCAGTAAAGCACAAGGTTACACACTACATCTACACACAAAAAAAATTTAATGTTGGATTTACTTAACTTTGTTATGTCAACAGGTTCCATGTTACTGGGTTAATTTGCATATAAGTACAATGCTGTTCAGTTAAATCAGTTTGACTTAATTTTGTCGAAAACTATTTGGTTAATTAAGTCCAATTATCCTATTTTTTAATTTTTTTTATATAGTATTTAAAAAAAAAATATTGTTCAACAATCAAAACTTCAAAGTACATCACCACAATATTCAGTAATCACCTTTGTAATTTCATATTCAGTCACTAGTCATTGTGTCACCAGCGACTCCATTTCCCGGAATGCACCACCAACTACAAACATGGCCAAAGACGACTACACTTCCTACACACACACACACACACACACACACACACACACACACACACGCATTCACCTTCCCTGGAGTTCTAATCACACTGCTGCCAATCTCCCACTCACTCACTCCACGTTCCTGGGCTGAATATTCCCAGAACTCCCTACATCACTCAGCGACACACCTCTCCCCGTGTGTCGTGGGCTACCAGCTCCCTCTGTTCCCATGGAACGCCAACACCACCGGCTCCCTGTCCATCGACCAGTGGTTCCAAAGGAGTGAACAAGTTTGGGAGAGCACACACCAACATCTAATGCAAGCTACGCACACCTACAAGCAAAATGCTGAACGTCATCGCAGTGAACACCCCCAGTACCAGCCAGGTGACAGAGTTTGGCTCTCCACCAAAGAACTCAAACAACCATACCCGTGCAAAAAACTCAGCCCAAGATACATCGGACCATTCAGAATTGTCAAACAGATCAATGAAGTCACATACAAGTTGGACCTACCTAGACACAGCCGCATAGCACACAGCTCCATCATTCCATGTCTCTCGCCGCAAACCAGTCATCACTGGCCCACTAGACACTGAAGTACCACTCGACTCCCCACATGCGCCGTTGGACATCGACGGCCAACTGGCCTACCTCGTAAAAAACATCCTTAACTCCAGGCGCAGGAGGGGCAAGGTAGAGTACCTCGTCGAATGGGAGGGTTACGGGCTGGAGGAAAAGTGCTGGATTCCTTTTCAGAACATTCTAGACATTCTAGAGATTTTCATGCTCTACATCCAGAACAACGACCCCGGGCAGACCCAGAAAGAACTCTGCTGAGCCATTTTTTTGTTTTTTTTGGTGGGGGGGGGGTGGCTCTGCAAACCAGTGACTCCATTTCCAAGAATGCACCACCAACTACAAACATGGCCAAAGACGACTACACTCCCCCCCACACACATTCACCTTCCCTGGAGTTCTAATCACACATACTGTTGCCAATCTCATACTCACTCACTCCACGCTATATATGAGATTTTGGAATACTATGTATTTGCAAAGTATACGCTCAGTTGACCTGTTCTCTGTCTATACCAAGCCTTGATATCGTGTTTGTTTTCCTGGTTTTGGCTTTGCTCTCGTGTACTACCTTGTTTCTCTGCCTAGCCTTGTTTTGACCGTTTGCCTGATCGCCTAATCTCTGCCTGTTTAAACTTGTGGATTTTTGCTTTACCCTTTGGACTTGTTGTTTTTGTATTAAACTACCTAACCTGCACTTGCTTCTGTCCATGCCTCCTTTACGTGACACAGTGGAACACAATCAAAACAAAAGCACATGAAAATTAAACAATTGTTTAATTAAATAAAACAATTGTTTGCTATTATTTGATATTAAATAAAAATGTTCAACACCATTATTTAATGCAGTTAATAAAATTAATAGTTACTAAAACTTTATAAAACTGCTTTATTTACACATAACAGTCCCATTTATAAGTAAATAGAGAAACCAGGGGTGTAACCTGGTCTGGAGATGTTTTCTTTAGCCCTGAATAATTCTCCACTTGGAGCGGTTTCTCATTATGCAACTGAACGTTAGTAAAAGAAGACAGCAGTGTTGTAATTTTTGTTGTAATCTTCAGTGAACGGAGGTGAGACCAATCAGACAGGGTTTACAGTAAAATATGTGAGACAACTAGCTCACATAGTCAGTATTAGTGAAAAATGAATATACGCAAGTAAAGGTGTTGACTTTACTTACTGAACTGAAATGCTAACATCCTCTCATGCTGAGCAGGAAAACAAGGTGTGTAAATGTCTGTATGACTTCCGAGTTACGTGGACATGATAAGAGCAGAGCATAAGGACAGCTAACATCCTTTGCAGGGTACTGTAGCAGCTAAACCCATACAATGATAGCTTAGTTGTGCCTCCCCTTGGTTAGCGACACCAAACTAGCCAAGTCTCGTGTTAGATAGCCAAAATGTTTTATATTTTATCAGTCTGGTAGTCCTGCAAACAGTGATAACACCTGAGGCAAGTTTTATGATAAATCCAACTTTTTGTCTGATCAGTTGACAGCTAAATTAAGACATTCGAGTGGCTTGATTATTCATGTGCAGATTATATGGTAAATCAAATCCAAATTATTCCTTCCTTCACCAGTTTTCACATTTTTAAAGCAATTTGCCCTCACATGCAAGAAAAAAGATGTATGAAACAGTCTATTTAGAAGTACGTTTATAAAAGTTTTTTTTTGATGATGAAGAATCTGAGCTCAGCTGCGGATGATTAACAGTCCAGCTAATGCGACAGGAGAAACTCTTCTAAACTTTTGCCATCTTTGTGTATGGGAATTTAATTATTAGCAAAGTTCAGCAAGTATAAAATATCACATAAGAGCGGGAAAAGAACACCAACGTAACTAACAATAATATGAAAAACACCCGAGGAATACTGCAACATTAATAGAATACCAGAGAAAAACATATTATCTGCGATTAATTATTCTAATCTTCTGACAACTACCATTTTAATGCATAAGAATTGAAAATATCTCACCTGTGTGTCCAGATAATGAGAACATTTTGCATGTTCCCCCTTTTGTGAGATTTGATTCACACAAAATAGCATCGGACTAAAGAGAGCTGAAGCATGAGCGTTGAACCTGCTATCCATTTGCATATGTGCAAATTTATATATGTACATATACTGTATATATACCAACCTGCGGTACTACAGAAGGAACATAACTGTATTTCATTCATTTAAGTTAAGTGAGCTGTGTAAATTTGAAATATTACTTTTTTTGCAACACAATTGTTTTCATTTTAATGCACAGACATTAGTGTATTATGTAATTTAAATGTAGTTTACATTCTTTGGACCAACAGCAGCCATATTTCATTTTTTTTAAATGTCTATCTATCTATCTATCTATCTATCTATCTATCTATCTATCTATCTATCTAATAAATAAGAGACACAGCAGAAAACTAGGTGTGGCTATTATTTCACAAAACATTCATAAACAACATTCATGGACTATGTATTTGATCATTCTTAGATATACACCAATCAGCCATAACATTAAAACCAACTGCCTAATATTGTGTAGGTCCTCCTCGTGCCACCAAACAGTTCTGAAAGGATTCCACAAGACCTCTGAAGGTGTGCTGTGGCATCTGGCACCAAGACATTAGTAACAGATCCTTTAAGTCTCGTAAGTTGCAAGGTGGAGCCTTCACGGATCGGACTTGTTTACTCAGCACATCCCACAGATGCTTGATCGGATTAAAATTTGGGGAATTTGGAGGCCAAGTCAACACCTTGAACTCTTTATCATGTTTCTCAAACCATTTCTGAACAATTTTTGTAGTGTGGCAGGGTGCATTATCCTGCTGAAAGAGGCCTGTGCCATTATTGAATACCGCTGCTCTGAAGGGGTGTATCTGGTCTACAACAATGTTTAGGTAGGTGGTACACATCAAAGTAAGATCCACATGAATGCCAGGGCCCAAGGTTTCCCACCAGAACATTGCCCAAAGCATCACACTGCCTCTTCAAGCTTGTCTTCTTCCCATAGTGCATCCTGGTGCCATCTCTTCCCCAGGTAAGTGATGCACACGCACCCGGCCATCCACATGATGTAAAAGAAAATGTGATTCATCAGACCAGGCCTCCTTTTTCCATTGCTCCATGATCTAGTCTATAAATAGAACATAAATATTTGTCACACCATTTCAAAAAACGTATAAAATACATATAACATGAGTTAAGTCCAGAAAGTGTTCACAAGAAAGTATTTTTAAAGCAGTTTCTTGGTCTTTTTGACAGCTGGACTGATCTGATCTGCCATTAGCTGTGAGACATCCCAAAATCTTTTTATTGTGCAAGCATACAATTAAACACAAGTGGACTTAAGATGAACACGGGGCACCCTGTTTAATATATATAGTGTGTAAATTAATTAGTCGTAATTTAGATATTTTAAAAATAATTAGGACATCTAAATACGATATTTAATTAAATTAATTTTTTTATTTCTGTAGAGATTCACTTAGCAGAAAATTAGCAGAAAAAAATGCACACTTATCCAGTATTCTAATATACAGTACTTCCTTCTGATGTAGCACTACAGCAAACAGAGAAATAATCACAGTGGGGTTCAAAAGTCTGAGACAATATTGAAAATCTGAATTTGAAATTCATGTTAGTATTTTTAATACTCTATTTTTTACTCATTTTGTTGCTGATAATATAACTTGTAATGAAAACATTTGTGTTAAATCGAAAAAGAATGCATGTTCTCAGCATGTTCAGTTATTGTGACACTGGTCTCCATTATAAAACATATGTATTTATGTTTGAGCCCCATCTCTGTCCCATCTTCAATAAACTGGTCCTCAAAAAAAAGGGGGAAAATGAAGTGTCCTATATCTCATAAATAAAGTTGCTGACATACTGTGGGTGAAGTGAAAGTCTAATGAGATGTCTTCTTTGCCACATCATAGCATAATAGTACCATCCCCCTCCCCCCAAACACACACACACACACACACACACACACACACACACACACACACACACACACAATGAATAACATTAATAAAAAATAATCTCCCAAAGGGAAAAATTCCATACATAGAACATAAAAATAAAAATCAGCACTTTAAGTGATTATAAACACATTGCCCATATGGTTTGTATAAACTTTGAAACCTAAAAAAATTGCAAGTGCATTATAAAATTTCTGTCTTTTGTGAGTAATTATGTGTTAATCATTCTATAAACAATTTTAATTATACTTTGGTGACATTTGCTTTGATCCAGTGGTGCTCTTTATTAACACTGTGTGATGGATCAACAGCTTTGGGCTATCAGTACTGAAAACAAGAAGAGCACACTGTATTGTAGCAATGAATGGCACGAGAGATGTTTATAGATATACCAAATCTCATTTGTTTAGGTCCCCCTTGTGCCACCAAAACAGCTCTGAACCGTTGAGGCATGGACTCCACCAGAGTCTCAATCCAATTCCATTCTTTATAACTATGATGAAGAAAAGTATCACAGAGTACACAACATACTGAACCTTGACGTGGATGGGCTACAACAGCAGAAGACCACATCAGCCCAAAACAGGAATCTGAGGCTACAGTGGGCACAAGTTCAGTAAAACTGGATATTTAAAAACTGGAAAACCACTGCCTTGTCTTTTTCCAGTGTTATTTACATGTGTTATGTGCCTACTTTATTAATATATGAAGGCAATAACAATAGGTCTCTGACTCTATGAAATTTAACATTTGTTCTGTTCTAAAGTAACATAATTCTTAAGCATTGCTTGCTGTTTTAAATAATGGAATATGACAGTGCTATGGCCCTCCGGGACCGGGCCTGATGTCATGAAAATTTGTTTGAATGTGAAAGGTTAGGTTTCATTTGATTTCATAAGAATTCCATATAAAAATTACATAGGGAAATTCTGAACCCTTTCCTTAACACTTTTTTTTTTTTTTTTTTTTTTTTTTTTTTGCAGATGAAGCATTACAAATAAGTTATTTAAAGAGTTTAACAAACATATTTTTATCATACTGAATCAGCATGAATGACAATAGATGAAGAAAAAAATTAAAAATTTTTGAGATGGGAAACTATAATGCATTTTGAGTTTTTCTCAAAATGGGGTACAGGGACCACCAGGGTCTGTGAAGCATAGCCAAAGGGTCCATGATTTTTATCATTTTGTTACAGTGGTGGAAATCACAAATCAACATTATCAATGTTATTATATTTTGGACAGCGTTCTTAGAGTTGTTAGCCTATTTTCACTATAACCTCAATAGCTCCAAAACAAGTAGACCTTGGTGGTCTGTAAAAGTAAATTTCATTAATAAAAAATCTATGGTTTCAATAAATAACCAAAATATTTTTGTACACATTTGAACAATGTACAATATTTACATACATGGATTGTGTTCATAAAATAAACCTGTATGAAGGAGTCCATAGGATTTATTTTACAAGTAATGGGTCCCTGGCTGCAAAAAGTTTGAGAACGCCTGCCATAAGAATCTGCTGAATGAGCTTTCTGCTAAATTGCCTTTTCCCCCTACAATCACAGCAGCAGTTTTTGTACAGTAGGATTAAAATATTTTTTTTACACAGAGATTTTCCATGGCAACTTCATAACTCAGCCCAGGTAACAATCTATAATAGAGGACAATGATCCTATATTGAACTGTTGTGTCAGCACATTTACTGTATTTGCATTAGCAACCAAAAGAGCTTTTTATAGTCTGCCTTTTTTCATGAACTTTTTCTACTGTTGATGTGCAGTTTAAATGAAAAACAAAACAAACAAAAAACAAGCTAAAGTTATTAGTCATGGCAGTATTGTTCCAATCAATTGCATGTAGATTTAATTAATAATACTAATTCTAATTAAATAATAATGTAACTCCAATGTAGTGATGGATTTGAAGAACTGTCCTTTATAGGTTGAGCTTCTACGCAAGCTTCCGTGCAGCATGCTGTTAAATTGCAATAAAACACACACACTGGAGTAAACTGCTGGCCACCCAATCCTGCTTCAGCCTTAATCATTGTTGTCTACATTTCCATGAACTTGCGGGTTATGCGACTGTAATTAACCTTACTTAGCATAGTTGTGTGGGTAATTTATTGGGCTTTTTGTGTCCCATAATAACTAAATTTTATTTGGAGTCCATATGAATCAATTAGGCTTTGGCTCAGAGTGAAAATTAACAGAGCTGATGTAGCGTTTGTGTCAAAGTGGCTGTCGTATCAAGGTTATTAAAATGCTTGTCTTTGCCCTGATATGTTTAGTAGTTTACACCAGCTTACATAGCGCTACAGGAAGTAAAGTTTAAGTGCATATTCAATCACATTTTTAACAATAATAGATAAAATTACAGTTGTAAAATACCCAGTCCTGCTGTATCTGCCAGTCTGGCAAAACAACAAAGCAAACGTATGATGGTGTACTATATTTTAGCATGTAAGTGATATTCAATGGATTCTGAAATCAGTCGAATGTCAAGCCTATAAGACAATCCGAAATTCACAATGCAAAAATACTGTAAAAAATTATATTGTACCAAGTGGAAATATCTTGAATACAAGTGGATTTATGTAATTATTCTCATTTTTTATTTCTCATTAAAACCACTGTCAGGTGAAATTAATAACATTGATTATCTTATTAAATGGGCAGCTGTCAAGGGGTAATATTGGCATTGTTGGTAAATGTGAGCAAAGAAGGCTGTGAAAATTGTCTATATTGTTTAACCTTTTTGATGTTTTGTTAAAAAATTCACAAAAATGTTCTGCTCTCATGGATATCAAACAATTGCAAACACAACACAGGTTTATCCAAAAAATAATAATCTTTGTTAAATATAGGTGTGCAACAATTATTGGCACCCCTATGAATTCATATGAGAAAAATATATTTGAAGTATATTACCATTGATATTTTAAATTGTTTTAGTCCACCTGGGTGACTAAAAACAAGAAATTGTTCAACCTTGACTTCCTGTTTCACAGGGGTATAAATATGAGGTAACACATAGGCCAAATTCCCTTAGTCAGTAGGTAAGTCTTGAGGTTTTGGAACAACATAAGGGTGTGTAATTGATGACAGAATTTTCATTTTTGGGTGAACTATCCCTGAAACAATTCATTAATATTCACTTGTCCCATATTCAGCATTTTGTATGCCTACATACACACACACACACACACACACACACACATGCATTGTAAAGCCTCCTCTGACCCTCCTTCTTCCTGCTGAACTCCTGCTAACATTTCCCCTTTTAAACTCACTGGATTGCTGAGACCAACATGAAACAAAGTGTCACTACAACTTTGAGATTGGAAACACCACTAGACACAGTCACCATAATCATGTACAAGCATATCCCTGCCTTAAGTCCATTAGTTTTTTATCACTGAAATAAGCATAAAAAAGTAACTAAGAAGTTTCTTTTCACCATTCTCTAAGAAGGACAAGGTAAGTCTTTAAAACACATATACTTGTCAAAGGATGTGAGTGATTTTATACCATCATGTACTGTAAGTTAATAGCCAGGAATTAATTTAACCACCGTCACTAGTCCTGCAATATTGATATCATTAATAGACATAGGACATAAAATACCTTTATTTTATTGACACTGAAAATTATTCAAATAACATGCTAGTAATCGGGGGAAAGTGGCATTTTATAAAACCAAAAACAGTCTTGTTTTTCTTGACCTCCAGTACTTCATTGACTGTCACCTAGATATCCCTAGCTGGCTAGTAGCTCTTAAAACAGCATAGACTTCAGCTTTACTTAGTGTATTTGCTAAAATTTCACTTTCTCCAAAAATAAGGAATCATTTTTTATTTTCTGCTGTAAGGAAAGGAAAAGCACGCAAGTAATAGGTGGAATCGAATCCAATGTAAAAAAAAAAATTCTTGTAACAATTTTATTGAAGGAAAATAGCATTAAATTGCCTTAAATTGGATTAAATCTATAGGCATTAATATGGTGTTGATACCCCTTTGCTGCTATAGCAGCCTCCATTCTTGTGAGAAGGCTTTCCACTCAATTTTGGAACATGGCTGTTGGAATTTGTGCCTATCCAGCCATAAGCGCATTAGTGAGGTTGGGCACTGATGTATGGAAAGAAGGCCTGCTGTGAAGTTGGTGTTAGAATTCATCCCAAAGGTGTTCAGTGGCATAGCGGACAGGGTTTTATGAAAGCCACTCAAGTTCTTCCACACCAACGTTGGTAAACCATGTCTTTATGGATATTACTTTGTGTACAGGGGCATTGTCATGCTGGAACAGGTTTGGGCCCTTTTCTAGTGAAGGGGACTCTTAATGCTGCAGCATACAAAGACATTCTAAGCAAATGTATTGTGTGTTTTCAAGTTTGTGGCAGCAGTTTGGGGAAGACCCTCATATGGCCATATAGTGTAGCTGGTACAACTAAAGCCCACTTACAGGCCAATCAATTAATTAGTTTACCGTCATGTAGTATGCTCACTAAAGAAAGCTGCATCAGCAGTGATTCTCACTTTTGATCTTTCTCTCTGGTCAGCGGCACTCAGAGGAAGTGGAAGTAATTAGTTTTTTGTTTGTTTGTTTGTTTGTTTGTTTGATAAATGATGATGCCATGTAGCAAAAATGTGCAGTGAATTGTTAAACAATTAAAAAAATAAGATTTGGGTGTAGAATATTTTGAAGGTTTGCATGAACATCATTAATAACTCATGTGATCTGATAATATTGGTCCATTAATTATGACATTGATTACTATGATACTCCAGCATCAGGGCATGCATTAGACATGATTACCTTATGTAATGGGGCAGCTGTGGCTCAGGTGGTAGAGCGGGTTGTCCACTAATCGTAGGGTTGACGGTTCGATTCCCAGCCCACATGACTCCACATGCCGAAGTGTCCTTGGGCAAGACACTGAACCCCAAGTTGCTCCCG
>JANDJT010000050.1:13545705-13560620 GCA_024331685.1 Stegophilus panzeri
TGTGTCTGAGTCCCAAACACTAAATGGAAGGCTGTTCCATAACTGTGGGGCTTTGTAAGAGAAAGCTCTTCCCCCTGTTGTAGCCTTCACTATTCGAGGTACCAACAAATAGCCTGCACCTTTTAATTGAAGTAGGTGTGGCGGATCATAAAAAACAAAAGTTCACTCAGGTATTGTGACGTGAGACCATTAAGTGCTTTATAGGTCAATAGTAGTATTTTATAATTGATGCAAAATTTTACTGGGAGCCAATGCAGTGTGAATAAGATAGGGGTGATGTGGTCATACTTTTAAGTTCTAGTAAGGACTCTTGCAGCTGCATTCTGGACTAACTGGAGCTTGTTTACGCACCTACTGGAACATCCAGACAGTAAGGCATTACAGTAATCCAGCCTTGACAAAAGCATGAACTAATTTTTCTGCATCATGTAGTGACAATATATTTCTTATCTTAGCAATATTTCTGAGATGAAAGAAGGCTATCTTAGTAATATTATCTACATGAGTGTCAAATGATAGACTGGAGTCAATAATCACTCCAAGGTCTTTTACTGCTGCACATGATGAAAAAGAAAGGCCATCCAGAGTTACTATGTAATCAGAAAGCTTACTTCTAGCTGCATATGGTCTAGTACAAGACACTTCTGTCTTGTCAGAATTAAGTAGAAAGAAGTTAATAATTCCTCAACTTTATTAAGCTTGTGTCTGTTGTCTGGCTTTGCTGAAATGTACAGTTGTATGTCATCAGCATAACAATGGAAGCTAATTCCATGTTTACGAATATTTTGACCCAGAGGTAGCATATATAAAATAAAAAGTAGTGGGTCTAAAACAAAACCTTGTGGAACACCAAACTTTCTCAGTATATATGGAAAAGTTACCATATATATCTATGAACTGATAGCTATCGGTCAAATAAGACCTGAGCCAGGAGAGGGCCGTTCCCTTAATGTCAACTACATTTTCTAGTCCATCAAGGAGAATAGTATGATCAATGATATCAAAAGCTGCACTAAGGTCAAGTAACAAGCAAGGAGACACAACCCTGATCAGAGGCCAGTAGTAGGTCATTTACCACTTTCACTAGTGCGGTCTCTGTGCTATGATGAGGCCTAAATCCTGACTGATACATTTCATGAATGTTATTCCTATATATGTATGAGCACAGCTTGGAGATAAATGGGAGATTTGATATTGGCCTACAGCTGGACAGTTGACAGGGGTCAAAGTCAGGTTTTTTAATCAGGGGTTTAATAACTGCTGGTTTAAATGATTTAGGTACATAGCCAATGCTAAGGGAAGAATTTATTATTTTTAGAGGGGTTCGATTACTCCCAGAATAATCTGTTTGAAGAAACATGTAGGTAAGGGATCTAGTATACAAGTTTTTTGCTGAGGAGATTAATGAAATTAGTTCGATCTCTCTAAGGGGAGTGAAACATTCTAATCATTGATCTGATATTGCTATATTATCATCTACAGGGTTAGTTGTAAGACTGTCTAATTTTAAATTAATAGTCTGAATTTCATGTCTAATATTTTCAACTTTACCAATGAAAAAAAATTCATGAAGTCATCACTACTATATAATGATTGTGTGCCTGTTTGGTGGTGGACTTATTCCTAGTTAATTTTGCTACACAGTGTTGAATAGAAATCTAGGATTATTTTTGTTTTCTTCTATTAATCTAGGCAGCACTAAGAGATTTTCTGTAGTTCAGAAGGTTCTCCTTCCATGCTGTTTGAAATATTACCAATTTGGTTACACACACACACACACACACACACACACACACACACTAAAGTCCATAAATAAAGCTATGTGAAAAAGTGGAATGACACAGGAAAAAAAAGTATGGAACAAGCTAAGAAAAAAGCAGTGCTTCAAGGCAACATAAGGCAAGGAACCAGCTGAAATCCATAAGTAATTATACCTCCTATCTGTGCAAATTAATATCAGCTGGGTTAGTAAATTGATGGTCTATAAAAAGGCTTTTCATTACCAAGGTGTCACACAAGAAACATCTCATGATGGGTAAAAGCAAAGAATTCCCCCAAGACCTTCACAACCTTATTGTTGCAAAACATTGATGGAATCAGATGAGATAATGGTCTGAGACAACTTCAGACTAAGTGTTACTATAATTTCTATATTTAATCCATATGTTAGTATAAGGTCAAGAGTGTGACCACCATTATAAGTGGGTCCTACTACATTCAGATTGACCCCTACTGACTCTTGAATAGATTCAACTGCTCTTCTCAGAGGGTCTTTTTGGTGATCAAAATGAATATTTAAAAAAAAAAAAAAAAAAAAAAAACCCCACACCAAACACCCCCCACCAACGAATAATGCTTTGTCTACAGAAACAACAAGGTTTGAAATTACTTGTTTTTTGTGGCTACATATGTTATACTAGTATAAAGAACTTCAAAGAGTTGAATTTATGATTAGGTTTTTGTGTGACGCCAGGAGTCCCTCTCCGAGTCTGCTGGGGTGCAGGCCATCAGCATGAAACAACCTAGGATGCTCCCAGAACAGATTCCAAATTATTAATAAACAGCAGATTCTGTTCATTATGGCATGATATTAACCATTCATTTAACACAAAACATCACTGAAACTTTCAAGTGTATCTCTACATGGGGAGATGTCCAGACACGATGATCTGTCACGGGCGATCTGCGTTGTACAGTCTCCATCAGGCTGCCTAAGTCCAACTTCAGGCTTTCAGTCTGCCAGAGCATGATGTCATTCACCCCAGCATGCAGCACAACAGCTCAAAAATATGTGCACACCTTTAGATGAGGTGATGCAGACTTTCCAAACAATGGAGTCTCCAATGATCATGGTGTTTGGTTTGGTCTCACGGAGAGGAGCAAAATGGTTCCTGGTGGAGTTCTCGAAGACTGAGAGAGGTCTTTGCCTGGGGTCTGACCTGCACCTTTCGCTGATGGTGCACCCAAGGGCCGTGGTGTGTGGGTGCCGGAGGGACGGAGACCTGGGCTGGATATGTCCTAGGTGCACAGAGAAACACACAGCTTAGAGTGCTGGGAGTGATAGTACCATGCTGCATGCTTACCTTGGATTTATGGGTGATAGCATGAGCTGTGTCTAGTGCAGTTCTTCACTCATGCAGCTGGGCCTGCTTGTCGAGTAGGTCGCCGATCTGTTAGTCCATGACATCCAATTCCAACTGCACCATGTGCAACTCAAGAGAGTCCTCATCTGCACTCAAAGGTGGAGAAACAACCAACATATTTGCTTTCATAAACAGCAGTGGATGAGTGAGAAATGTAAAACAAGACTGGCGGCAAGGTGATGCTAGCAGGCTTCAAACTAGTCGTGGATGTTTTTAAGATACATTTGAACATGGCTTGGGAAGCCACCTCATTAACCTCTAGCAGGAACTTGACTTAATGGTGAGGGGGGTCACCATGTTGATCTCTGACTGGGGCTCTGGAGCTCAGACTACCTCGTGGGTCTCAAGCTGGAGCTCTGCTCTTGCTCTCTTGTGGAGCCGTTCGTGGGCATGCCAGCTGCCCTTGAAACATTCCTGAGAGCAGAAATATAATCCAGGTATCCCAAGTTTTCTACAGGTGGGACACTGTAGCTGGGCTTCTTTACAGCAGCCCTCGGTCTTGCAGGTCTGGGTTACCCCTGCCACTGTCCTGTCGGCCGGGGGCTGAAGCTGAGCTGTGGAGGCCACCCTGTCAATCCACTCATAGTAAGTGTGGAACAGCAGATCAGGCTTGCCCGCAACGCTGACTCCTCTGACTTCATCTAGGTTCTGCCCTGGATTCCCAAACTCCCCCCAAAAATAGCTCCGTAAACTGAGTTACTTGGGTGAGAGCACTGGACCCTGTACTGGCCAGATGCTGTGCCCATTGGTAGGCCGGGCCATAAAGCTGGGACACAGTGAACCCGAGCCACTGCCATTTGGCCGGCTTGGGGTTCACCAGGCTTGAAAAGTACATTTGGCAGTGGAACATGAACTGCCTCAGGTAGTCACACAATCCATAATTCAGTTCCAGAAGGTCTATGTCAGTCCACTGTGGAAACTGGACTTACATGAATGGTGGTCAGACATCCCCATGTACTCTGGCATGACACTCTCCTCACTCTCCTGCTGCTTCCACATTGTGGGCGAAGTATTCTGTCATGTAATGGAGGTTAGGATGGATGCAAGTGCAGATAAGAGCTTTTAGAGAGAGGCAGGCAGACAAATCCAAATCATGAGATAATAGTATGGTTAAAAAACAGGCAACAGGTCAGATCATTGGCAAACAGGCACAAACTAGGCAAAACAGGAATCAAGAAACATGGATGAAAACAGCATCAAAACAAGGACACAAAAAATGACGCCCAACAGCTTAGTTAACAGAAACTCACATCATACTTTGCAGTATAACAGTGAACGCATTGAAAGTCCATATAAACTGTGTTTGTAATTGTGCTGTGAATTGGATGCAGGTGTGCTTGATTAGAATGAAGGCGAGTGTTCTGGGAATTGCGGTCCATGGCGACCATGTTTGTAGGCCGCAGTGCAGGATGGGAAATGTAGTCACTGGTTTGCTGTGATATGACAATATACATATAAATATATACACATATGCATTTATATATATATTATACATCTTGCAAAGGCTTTTTCCTGGCACACCTCTCATGCAGATCAAATTTGTGCACTCTCTTTCTGATTGTAGAAGCAAGCACTTCTATATTTTGGGGTTCTTGGAGACTTTTTTTGCATCAGACGGACTTCTCTTGGGCTGAATTTACTGGGACGGCCAGGCCTGGACAAATTGGCAGTTGTTTGAAATCTGCGCCATTTTTAGATTATTTTCCTAACAGTGGTCCTAACAGAATTATGTATTTCAAATAATTTGGAGGTCCTTTTAAATCCCTTGCCAGACTCATAGACATCCACAACCTTTTTTCTGAAGGCCTTACAGAACTCTTTAGATCGTGGCATGATGATAACACACACCTCACTAGCAAAGAGAACACCAGCCACTAGATATGAGAGGGGTATAAATAAGACAGGTTCCACCTGCATTCCCAGCAGGTTCTAATCAGTGGCACCCAATCTTGACATCTGATTCTGATTTTATAGATTTGAATGTGTTATATATGTACGGGTGTGCTTACATTTTCCATGTTACTGATCTGTTTTTCTTAATTTAAATAGTGAAAATTATTACAAAATGTCAATTTTATGTCATTTGATAGAGTGTATCACTTTTATTTATAGACACTGTTTCAAAGAGGATCAAATGTTTGCTTGTCCAAATATGTCAAAAAAGCCAACAATTTCCATGGGCTGTACATATTTTTTCACTGGACTGTATATATATACACTATTGCATTAATAGGGAGTTGATCCACTTTCAGTACGTTTACATGGACAACAATAATCCAATATTAACCCGATTAAGACAATACTCTGATTAAGAAACTACCATGTAAACAGCAATTTTTTATTACCTTAATCCAACTAAAGTCATACTTGAAGTAAACACAAATCGAATTAAGACATGTGGAGTATTCCTATTTTAGTCGCATTATCGACGTGCATTACAGACATGTAAACACCTTAATCACAAGTTGTGTGGGAGATTTCACCGCATTTTGCGACAGGACACGTACACACACGACAGTGCTCAACCGTTTGACGGCAAACAAGCTAGCATGGCTGCGTCCGAAACCGCGTACTTACCTACTGTATAGTAGCTGAAATACATGTATCTCAGCTCCTATATAGTAGGTAAGTACACGGTTTCGGACGCAGCCCATGGCTTCAAACAGTCGTCTATTTGCACGTATAGCATGACAAATAATTAACTGCACTTGAAGATTTCATAAAATTAAAAATGAAACACCCAAGACTGTATATGGTACTATAATGAAGACGAACTGTATGTTAATCTGTGAAATTCTGGATGGAACGTCGGACGGCGTGGCGTGGTGATGTAATGACGTGTGCTGTTAAACGATCTATGATCTATAACATGTAAAACAGGAACATGAAAGGCGTATTCTAAAAGCAACTTGTGTAAACACCTTAATCACAATATTGTCTTATTCAGAATAAGGTCAATAATTAGATTATTGCTGTCCATGTAAACATAGTCCCTGTTGCTCCTCTCCTCTAGCCTTTGACTAGATTTTGGATCATGGCTGTGGGAATTCACTTCAATTTAGGCAAAATTTCATAACACAGGATCATTACTGGGCAATAAGGCCTGACTCATAACTCCACTTCAAGTTCAAAGTTCCACTTCAACCCAAATATGTTACAGGGTGTGAAGGTCAAGGATCTGTTGAGGCCAGTTGTCAGAGATTTCCTTTCACAACATGCGCTCAGCAGCCTGAAGCGCATGTCCGCATGTCAACCATGTCCGAGTTTTTGACATTGACTGTGTTTACTGTTTCACATGTATTTGTTGTGGGTTATGTCCTGTCTCCACCCATGTCATGTGAATGGATGTGTCCTAATCATTCTCAGCTGCATCCTGTTACCTCCTCTGATGCATCTGTGTATTTAAACCCCTTGTGTGTATTTGGTCCCCACGGAAAGTATTGTGTTTCGGTGTTTGGCCGCCAGAGACTTACCAAGCCTTCAATCTTTGTTCAAGGTTTTTGATCTTGTTCCTTGTTTCTCGTTTTGCTTGGTGCCTAGCCTAGTTTATGTTGTTTGTAGATTTCCTGACCCTTGCCTGTTTTGGATTTGTCTGCCTGCCTCTCATTAAAGCTTTTAACTGCACTTGCATCCATCTCCACCTTGTTTACATGACACCAGTCACTTCTTCCACACCAAACTTGGCAAACCATTTCTTCTTCTTGCTTGATGCAGGAAGCCATTGTCCTGTTCAAACAGGAATGGATATTTCCTGAAGTATTGCAACAAAGTCAAACACATGATTATTTAATGTGATTGTATCATGAATTAAGCTTGTTTTGTCATCCAACTTCTATTATCCAACTTCCTTGACCCTTGATCAATATCCTCTATAAAAAAAAATAAATTATAAAAAAAAACATTTTATACAAATTTGAATTCACTGTTCACTCTATGACTTGTTCAAGCCCTGAGGTATGTATATACAGTACAGTGGGGGAAATAAGTATTGGACATGTCAACATTTTTTCAGTAAATATATTTCCAATGAGGCTATTCACATGAGTATTAACTCAAGAAATCTGCAAATATAAAGAATTCACAACATTAATGTCTGTAAATAAAGTTGTGTAAGAAAGTGGAATGACACAGGAAAAACATATTGAACACGCTAAGAAAAAGCAGTTCTCCAAGGCAAGGTAAGGCAAGGAACCAGCTGAAATCCGTAAGTAATTATACCCCTTATCTGTGTAAATTAATATCAGCTGGGTTAGTAAATGAATGGTCTATATTTTTTTTTTTACCAAGGTATCACACAAGAAACATCTCATGATGGGTAAAAGCAAAGAGCTCTCCCAAAACCTTAACAACCTTATTTCTGCAAAACATATTGATGGAATCAGATACAGACGCATTTCAAAACTTCTGAATCCTCCAGTAAGCACCACTGGGGCCATTATCTGCAAATGGAAGCAACATCACTCCGTAATCAACCGGCCACGCACAGGAGCCCCCACTGTGTGTGTGTGTGTGTGTGTGTATATATAAGAGGGAGAGACAGTGCTGTGAAAATTTGATTTATTTCTCCTGTTTTTGTGTATACCTCATACTAAGTAGTTTTAGATCTTCACGAAATACAACATAAAACAAAGGCAATTTGAGTAAACACACAATACAGTTTTTATTTTATTATTTTTTATTATTGAAGCAAAACAAACCTAACTACCCCCTTAAATTTAAAATCTGATTGTAACACTTAGCAGCAATAACTGCAACCAAACTCTTTCAATAACTTGAGATCAGACTTACTCCGCTTTGGATCATTGTCTTGCTGCATAATCTAATTGTGCTTGAGTTTTAACATATGGACTCAAGACAGGACATTCTCCTTTAGGATTTTCTGGTAGAGAGCAGAATTCATATTTTCCTCAATTATTGCAAGTTGCCCAGACCCTGAAGCAGCAAAGCATACTTTTTCACAGCACTATATGTATATATTATAGTGTTGTGAAAAAGTATGCAGTAATAACTGTACCTAAACATATACAGTGTTCATTCTGGAGAGCGGTGTTACGAATCCTTGGCGGAGACAAGCGCGAACGAACAGTCTAGAATGCGTGGGGCAGACGAAAGACGAAGTACGGAAGGAAATCAAGGTCAGGCGATCGGGCAAACAGGTAATACTAGGCTTAGGCAGAATCGTAGTCAACAAACAAAGCGAATATCTAAACCAGGTTATCGGATACGAAAACTACGGCTTGGTACACGACAGAGACGAGGCTGCTGAGTGTTTACTTCGCGAGAAGCTGAAGTTAACGAGGCCCTTTTATAACTTATGGTGCCGCACAGGTGTTCGTACTCAATACTCCGGCGAACTCGAGTGCGGGCATGGCTGGGAAGTGTAGTCCTCGTCCGCCATGTTTGTAGGCGGCACTATATGCTGAGAACTGCAGCTGCGAGTTTGCCGTGGCGTAACAAACGGTGGCTTTCTCCTTACAACCATGCCATACAAGGTGATATGCTATCAATCAACAGTATGGTCAGTTGTTGTAATAGTCAACAGAAAATAATAATAAATCATTTATTAGGGATTAGTGGTGGCTTGGTGGTTAAGGTTCTGGGTTACTGATCAGATGGTCGGGGGTTCAAGCGCCAGCCCTGCCAAGCTGCCACTGTTGGGCCCTTGAGCAAGGCCTTTAACCCTCTCTGCTCCAGGGGTGCTGTATCATGGCTGACCCTGGCTTCCTGACATTCTGGGGTATGCGAAGCAAAGAATTTCACTGTGTATATGTGATAAATAAAGACTCATTATCATTATAATAATAATAGATTGTGACATTTTTATTGAATCCCCTAAAATGAAAAGATTTGCCTTAATAGTCTTCAAGACATCCCTGAACTCATCTCCAGAACACAGTGTAATGTAATGTCTCATAATTAGCTTATATACTCACCCTTCTGTTTTTGGTAGTTTTCAGGTGGTTTGTACACGCTGTCAAGATTGATGGCTCCCTCTAACACCAAGAAAGATTCACTGTCATCAGTTGATTCAGATGTTCCATTTGTAGATGGTTTCTTGATTTCTGTTTTGATCCTGTTTATTAGGATAATATCTTGTTCCATAGCCTGTACTGGAGACCTGAAAGGTGCCACAAATGTCACCAAGTAGTGCAAAGTCTTTAAGTTCTTCCATTTACAGGGCCATGGTTATCATGTCCGGGTAATTGCCTAGTATGCCAATCTGATCTTCTCCTTCACAAAGAGTTTGGAATCTTCATACTGCTGCAGGATGCAGTCCTTATCTTGTGCATTAATCAGTGCTGCATTTCTGCACAAAATTAACCTTTCTTTACTGATTATCTGCTGTACATATTATAGATAGTCTTCAGAAGCATTTCAATATCTTCCACTGTTGATACTTTTTTCCAGGCTTCATCAATTCCGAACTCTTCCCTGTGGGAGTCTTCTGAGTTCCTTGAAACATTCATCTGCATGGCTAGCAAGACATTGCCAATATGAATATTAATTTTTATCAGGATCTGAGTTTGCTTTATGATTTCTGGCTCTTTGGATTACATTTCTTTATCTTTTTAAACCAGATATGAACTCACCATTTTCTATGCGTAAAAGTACTCATGGCTTCTAAATTTGTTTTCTATTCTATGTGGCATGTAAGGTAGTCCAGTTCTGCCAACTTTTCCTTTCCTGTGGTCATTTCTTCCTCCTCATCTTAGCATATGTCTCTTAGTTTTGTTACCATGCTTTTCCATACATCTCCTGTTGTTTCCACAATTTACATACAGTATTTTCTCTAGTGATTTTTTTTTTTTGCATGATATGTCCAATGTACAAGTTGCAAGTCTAGTCATTCTCGCTTACAGTATTAAATAATACCTTTATTTCAAGTCAACAATTTTCTCTCTGGCTTGTCCAGCTCGGTCATCCATAAAATTCAATAAAAATACCCTGGTTTGAACAAGTTGTTCAAACCAAAATGTATGTTCACTTGAAGAGCTTGTCTAAGGCTGTAATTCCAAGATTGATTCATGCTCCAGATTTATGACTGCTTGTCATTTCCTTGTTGATTATTGATCTAAACAGGTTGAAGTTGTTTATTCCTATTTGTATTGTAGTTAAGAGACATATGAATTTTAAATTGTTCTGGACTTTTGACTTTTCTTTTTTCTGCAAACCTTTTTGTAATATGTTCCCTTAACTCTTCTAGTGCTGTGCAAGCTGAATCTCATGCTAAGAGTTTTAGTGGCATATTTTTAAGATTATATGTTTTATATATATATATATATATATATATATGCTCTCATCTACTCCAATTCCAGATTGGAATTGGAGGCCAAACAGACTTCATATAAAACCATAATGAACTTTTTCACACTATCTGTTGTTACCCAGATGAGGATGAGGATACAAATAAAATTGAATTGAATTGAATAGAATATGTTGCAATGCATCTGATTTGATGTACCATAGTTGGTTCCAGGTATTGTCTTGGTTAACATCAGTGAGCTTTTAAATGATTCACTTCCAAATTGTAATCTAAATGAAGAGACAGTATGAAAAGCGGGTGGGGATAGAGACACACAGAGAGAAAGAGAGAGAGAGAGAGAGAGAGAGAGAGAGAGAGAGAGCTATGATGTACAGTAACTAACAAGACACACAGATCATATCACTGAGATGGGTCACTTAGATATTAAGCTGAGACTCAAAGAATAGACTAGATAATCTGTATTGTGGCTGCAGAAAATGTTCTACATTTGCAACAAAAGCCAAAAAGAACTGCTTGGCTGCAGGCTTGCAGATATCAATGTGCCATAAGCTGATTGTTTCAAGCAAATGCTCAAAAAAATCCACCATCCAACAAAAGAAACTTAATTGTTGTTAAGAATGCATCTTACAAAGTATGGAGAAGAATGAATCCACTAAAACGGACCATGTTCTGAAGTTTAGTTCAAGTCTCTCCATTTAAAGTGCTGCTAAACCAGTCTCAGAGGCCAAGCAGTTCATTAAAGAGTGGAACAGAATGAACTCATAGAGGACATCCAATAAGTTGCTTTGATGCAGCTGCACAGTGGATTATTTTCTGTACAACCAAAGACCTCTAACTAAAGACTAAATAAGTTTCTCTCCCACCACAAACAAAGCATTCTGAGTGTGGATACTAAAATAAATAAATAAATAAATAAATTTTAAAAAAAACAACAACAGCATCAGAAGATGCATAATATAAGTCAAGAAAGAGTGAAATATATGCTGTAACTGTAGCTTATCGGAGAAACTGGATAAGTAGAGACAAGTTGACTCACAGATAAGGCCTTACAGAGGGCACACAGGTTTAAGACAACATTTATTACCCTGCTGTCTATAAGGTGGGAGCTAAGAAACAAGTGAAAACAAATAGTAATGCTGGATACTTTGATACACATGCAAGAGATATCATTAAAATGCAAACATGACCCTCCTCTCTCACTTGTGCCAAACAGCAGTGGGTAATTCAAAATTGTCCTCCTGCACCCAATGTTATGTGTCCACCTGTCTAGCCACACCCACATATAGGTATGTGTGGGTCACCTCATAAAAGGTTTGCTGCCATTTAAACACAAATATAAACACTGTACACAAATGTACCAGAGACAGAATTCCAAAAGTGAAATTCTCTAAGCATATCACATGCAGACAGTGATGTGGCATGTCAACAAATGTTCCCAAGCAACTACTGGAAACAAATTCCATCCAAGAAACATGCTTAAGGTTATACACAATTATAGAGATTATATTTATCTTGAAATAAACACATTTAGCCATTTTAACTACAAAAACTTTAAGCAGCCACAACAAACAAACTCTTACCAGTATACCAGTGAAAGAAAGCTTACTCAAAGCTCTCGGACATACTAAAAGAATCATTTCAAGGTCTACAAATACATTTCACTAAGAAATCATGATGAATGGGTCCAGTGGCTTTGTCTTTTTGTCTTAAAGCTCAAAATCTCAATCTCCACCAACTAGAAACAGAAACGCAAAACCAAAATTTAGAACTTATAAACAAAAGGGTACAATTTCATCAATATTACTGTTTTGCACACTTATGACCAGGCCAGTACAACCCAAGCTCTGAAGTGTCCACTCAGTCAGTTCAGACAACAAATTGCAAATCATTTACATAGCAAAAGGTCACTTTTTTCAGAAGTGCATGACAAAATATCAAATATCTTCTGGGGAAAACCATACATAAGCCATATGTATAACCCCGCGATGTTGGATTATTCGGCCATCGTGGGGAATGAATGGCATGACTATTTAGCTATGCCGAAAGTGGAGGAGACGCTTGCGAGCTACCTCTCTCCATCGATAGCAGGAAATTTAGGGGGGCTGGCTTTGCCAGCCATGCCAAGTAAGGCCACTACAGCGTTGGTGGGCGAGGCCTATGCGGTAGTGGATCTTGCTTGTGGCTCACTGCATACAATGGCTGTGTTGCAGGCCTACCAAGTAGACTTGCTGAGTGAGCTCGACATACGGAGGCATTCAGCCAGTTCCTTCCACATCGTGTTGAGTTTGCCTGGGCATCCATGAGTGGAGCCTGGGCCAGGGATAGTGCGAGGTAGGCACAGAAGGCAAGTGTGGCACACTGCCTCCCCCCGCAGACAGCCAGAAGAACTGGGTGGCCACAGTCGCAGCCTGCTACTAGGCCTGATCTGAGAATGGTCACAAAGGTCAAGCAGACAAACAAGGAGCAGTCCTGAGGGGCCGTGGAGGTACGTATCAGGGGACATGAGGTTGTTAGCCCCCAGTGCTACTGTAGGGCTTCCCATAGCCAAGGCTGTCCCAAGTTTTCAGTGTTCTCTGGTCAGCGAGCTGTCACAGGGCAATGAAAATCTGATGCTTTCCCTCCAGTAGAATGTAGAAAAGGTAACATCATTAAAAGACCATCTGGCAGCATGGAAACTACTGCCAAATATGTCTCCATGGGTTCTGTATACTGTAGAAAAGGGTTACCAGGTCTAGTTCAGCGCTCGACAGGTTATAGAGGTTATAGAGACCATGTTGAATGCTAGAGCACCATCCCCGAGGATATTGTATGTGCTCAAGTGGCGACTTTTTGTCTCATGGAGTGAGACCCAGTAAACTGCGCAATAGCTACAGTCCTGGAGTTCTTACAAGGATGTTTCTCAGCAGGGTTGGTTCCTTCTACATCAGGGACTACGTGGCCACCATTTTGGCCAGCCATGCTCCTATTCGTGGAGCCTCTGTGGGGCAACATCCTTTAACTTCGAGGTCTATGCATGGTGTCAGGCGGCTGAGGCCCATCTGCAGACCATGCATACCTTCCTGGGACCTTTCTGTGGTCCTGGAAGATCTGTCAGGTGCCCCATGTGAGCCCTTAGAGGCAACCTCAGAGAAGCTTCTGACTCTAAAGGTAGCTCTTCCTCTGGCCCTGGCATCTCTCAAGCGATTAGGAGATCTACAAGCTCTATCTGTTGCCCCTTCCTGCCTTGACTTTGCCCCTGGATTAGCCAAGGCCAGATTATATTCCTAAAGTGATTACATCTGCTGCCCAGCCAATAGTGTTGCAGGCGTTCTGCCCTCCTCTGTTCCTCACACCGGAACAAGAGAAATTGCACCTACTGTGTCCAGTAAGTACTGTCTGGCCAGTTGTGGAAGTTGGATCAGCTGCTGGTCTTCTTTGGCGGCGACAGTAGAGGTGATGCTGTGTTGAAGCATCACATCTCTAATTGGATAGTGGAAGCAATCTCTATCCCTTATGAGGTGCGCGGTCTCGCAACGCTTCTGGGCATAAGGGCTCATTGCACTAGGGGTGTCACCTCCTCAAAGGCTTTGTCCAAAGGGGTATCCTTACAGGGTGTTTGTGCTGCAGTGGGGTGGTCTACGCCACACAAATTCATTCGATATTACAGCTTGGATATACATTCCACCCCGGGCTCGAGTGTCTTACAGTGACCCTCAGGCTCGGATCTTTTTATACAGGCCATACCCTCAGTGTGATGGAGTGGGTATTGTCGTTCCCACAGTGTGGAGCTCACACAACATCGAGTTCCCTTTGAAAGGGAACATCTGGGTTACGCATGCAACCTTGTTCCCTCAGAAGTGAAGGATGTAGCTTTCTCATATTGGCACATGCCTGTGAATTGTGTCTTTGCTTCAGATAATAGAGGCTGACAGCGTGGTTCACAGGTGCCATTTTTATATCACGCGACTTAATTGCCACATCACCTGATAACGGCAGGCCTATAAATAACATGATGTTACACAAGCTTCAGATACCGGTCACGCATGAGGGCGTTTCCCACAGCGTGGAGCTCGCACAACGTCTCGTTACCTTCTCAGGGAACAGGGTAACCCAGACGTTACCACAACAAATATGATTATTTTCCTATTACATCATGAACTGAACTGTCCTCTTATACTACACCAGTTTGTCAACAATTGCATTTTTTTTTTTTTTTATTAAAGAACAACCCATCATACCTTTTATCTCTTCATAGTTGGATTTAATGTTGTGGAACATCTATGAAACAGGTTTGTTTTTGCTATCACTTTTGTTAGAGCAGCTATAAACTGTTGTTCCCTCACCAGCCATATTTTATTCACTCTTGAAGTTAAAAAGGCAGAAAAAAATGCAGCTGGTCCCATAACTGAGAAATGAAGATGCCCATAGTTCTTTGTCCTGAAGATTTCCCCAGCGTGGTCTTCCTATTACCTAAAGATGGTGACACTGACAGAAGTCTTGTTCCATAAATAATGTTTTCATATATATAT
>JANDJT010000050.1:13596286-13623994 GCA_024331685.1 Stegophilus panzeri
TCGGCCGATAGTTTAAAAACATCTGATGATCAGGGCCGATTATATCCTGTCAATCAAAAGAGGGCGGGAAAACACATGGATTGCGTGCTGTGTGTAAAGAAGATGTCTCTTGTGTGGAATGATGACAAAATTGCAGTTTGTTAGCTCTGCACTGCTGAAATTTTACACTGGAAGTGAGCAGCAGTGAAGCAGGAGTTTCAGCATCGAGTCAAATTAATTTTTTTTTACCGAGCTGCTTGCGCTGAATTAAAGCACCAGTACACCATTGAAAGATTTAAATGAAGATGAGTTGACAAAAAGATTATATATTGCACAGAAAAATATATTTGTAGAGTAGTATGTTTATATATAATTATATATCCAGTTAATTTTAATATATAAAAAAGTTTATATTATATATTACCAGTTTGATGTCAATGATAAAGTAGAAATGCTTTTGTTTGTGGTGAGTGAGTGTGAGCCTAACAGGAGGTTTTTTTTTTAGATTTTAGTCAGTCAATGTTAATATGAATTAATAACATTCAATAAGTTAAGAAATCTTACTTTAATCTTCAGAATTTAGTTGATGTGTTAATGTTAATTTGAGTAATGTGTAAGGTGCTTATGAGACCAGTTACTGTGAAACAACTTGTTGAAATGGAGAGAATAGGAAAATTTTTTATTTGCGTTTCTTTCAGAATTGTGGAAT
Organism: Stegophilus panzeri; assembly: GCA_024331685.1. Lineage (NCBI taxonomy): Eukaryota > Metazoa > Chordata > Actinopteri > Siluriformes > Trichomycteridae > Stegophilus > Stegophilus panzeri. The sequence goes on from JANDJT010000050.1 coordinate 13,596,975, forward strand.
TAATTATTATTAATTTATTAGAAGGCATAAAAGGTAAAATATAGACATAAATAATCAGTTATCGGTATCGGATGAAAACTTAGTATATTTACAGAGCAAAAGAATACATTTTTACTCCAATCAGCCATATCATTAATACCACCTGCCTAATATTGTGTAGGTCCCCCTTGACCCACCAAAACATCTCTGACCCATTAAGGCATGGACTCCACAAGTCCTTTGAAGGTGTGCTGTGGTATCTGGCACCAAAACATTAGCAGCAGATCCTTTATGTCCTGTAAGTTGGGAGGTGGGGTCTCCATGGATTGGACTTGTTTGTCCAGCACATCCCACTGATGCTCAATCGGATTGAGATCGGGGGAATTTGGAGGCCAAGTCAACACCTTAGACTCTTTGTCATGTTCCTCAAACCATTTCTGAACAATTTTTGCAGTGAGACAGGGTTCATTATCCTGCTGAAAGAGGCCTGTGCCATTAGGGAGTATTGTTTCCATGACGTTTCCATGAGTGTACTTGGTCTGTGCTACAGGTACAGTACAGCTAATTTCTGCTAAAATAGCTCTTCTGTGGTATCGGACCAGACAGGTTAGCCTTTACTCCTTATGTGCATCAATGATCCTTGGGCAGCCATGCTACTGCAACTGGTTCACCAGTTATCCCAGTCCTTCCTTGGACCACTTTTGGTAGGTACTAACTACTGCATACTGGAAACACTCCACACGACCTGCCATCTGACCCAGTCATCTATAGCTCTCACAATTTGGCCCTTGTCAAAGTTGCTGAGATCCTTACGCTTGCCCATTTTTCCTGCTTCCAACACACCAACTTCAAGAACTAACTGTTCATTTGCTGCCTGATATATCCCACCCCTTGACAAGTGCCATTGTAACAAGATAATCAATGTTATTCACTTCACCTGTTAGTGGTTTTATGTTATGGCTGGTAGGTGTATATATACATTTAACACAATAAAAAGTTACTTAAAGATACTAATAAAAATACTAGGGACACTAGGGTAATATTTTACATTTAAGTTCTGTTAACTCGATGAACAAACCTTGAAATTCAGCATTAATGCACAACTGACATTTGTACAAGTAATAATTCACTAACTCTTGTATTAATTTTTTTAAACAGTAAAAAAGTCAAATAACCAACAACTTCATTATCCAATGTTCATAGCATCAGTGAATAAAATTAAGCCACCAATAAACAATATGGTCTAACACCTTAATTAAGATGTTTATTAACTTGCAAAATTCAGAACTGAGGCTGAAATGTAAGTTCCAATATTTATACCTGGAGACAAGAATTCAAAAGTTGTCAACATTTAGTAACAATCTGTAATTGCATTTTTGCTAATATACAGTATATGACCAAAAGTATGTGGACCTAAAGATCATGTAGATGATGTACATATGTACCCATATGTAGGTCTTCCCCAAGCTGTTGCCAAAAGTTGGAAGCACACACCTATCTAGAATGTCTTTGTATGCTTTAGTATTAAGATTTCCCTTTACTGGAACTAAAGGGCTCAAGCTTCATTCATCATGGTAATGCCCCTGTGCACATAGCAAGGTCCATAAAAACATGGTTTGCCAAGGTTGATATGGAACTTGAGTGGGCTGAGCCCTGACTCCAACCTCACTGAGCACCTTTGGGATGAATTGAAACGGTGACTACGCCAGGCCTTTTCACTTGACACCAGTGGCTGACCATACTAATGCTCTTGTGGCTGAAAGGGTGCAAATCATCACAGCCACACTCCAAAATCTAATGGAAATCCTTCACAGAAGATTGGAGGCTGTTAATACAGCCAAGGGGGGACCCAGTCCGTGTTAATACCCATGGGTTTGGAATGGGCACATATGGGTGAGATGGTCATGTGTCCACATACTCTTGGCCATATAGCATATATGCCCTAATTTTTAATTATTGTTTGAATAAAATGCAGCTGTATTTTGTTTAAGCAAACATCTATCAATATGAGTTAATGTTGTTTACCTATGGTTTGTTACCTAACATTAACTAATGTTTATTAATGCTGGCAATGTTACCAATGTTAACTAATGATGTAAAAACTATTAGTTAAGGGAACCACCATAAAGTATTACCATTGTAAAGTATTACCATTTGTAGTAAAAAAATAAAATAATTAAATGCACAGTGCTTTTTTTGTGTGTATCTCATACTAAATTGTTTCAGACATTAAAACAAAATCTAACCTAAAACACAGGCAACCTGAGTAAACACATAATACAGTTTTGGACAGGACAGCATCAAATTATCTATAGGCCTCTCTTGCATCAATAAAGGTCACTGTTCATGACTCCACTATCAGATAGACACTGGGGAAAAAAGGCATCCATGGGATAGCGGTGGGGTGAAAACCACTGCTAACCCAGATGAACATTAAGGCTCGTCTGAATTTTGCCAAAACATACCTTGATGATCCGCAAACCTTTTGGGAGAATGTTCTGTGGATTTATGAGTCAAAAGTGGAACTGTTTTGAAGACAGGGGTCCCGTTACATTTGGCGTAAACCAAACATAGAATTTCACGAAAAGAACATCATGCCTATGGTCAGGCATGGTGGTGACAATGAGTAAGTATACGTGGACAACAATAATCTGATATTAACCCGAATAAGACAATACTCTGATTAAGAAACTACCATGTAAACAGCGATTTTTGATTACCTTAATCCACCTAAAGTCATACTCGAAGTAAACACAAATCAAATTAACACGTGGAGTATTCCTATTTTAGTCGCATTATTGACGTGCATTACAGACATGTACATGCCTTAATCACACCATTAAGGTCGTGTGGGAGTTTTCACCGCATTTTGCGTCAGGACACATACACACATGGCAGTGCTCAACCGTTTGATGGCAAACAAGAGAGCATGGCTGCGTCCGAAACTGCGTACTTACCTACTATATAGTAAGCGATATACACGTATTTCAGGTACTATATAGTAGGTAAGTACATGGTTTCAGACACAGCCCACGGCTTCAAGTAGTCGTCTGTTTGCACGTATAGCATGACAAATAATTAACTGCACTTGAAGTTTTTGTAAAATTAAAAATGAAACCCCCAAAACTGTATACGGTATCATAACGAAGATTAACTGTATGTTGATACATGATATTCTGGAGGAAACATCAGACAGCATGGCGTGGTGACGTAATGATGTGTGCTGTTAATCGATCTCTGATCTATAACATGTTTAAATGGGAACATGAAAGGAATATTCTAAAAGCAACTCATGTAAACACCTTAATCACAATATTGTCTTATTCAGAATAAGGTCAATAATTAGATTATTGCTGTCCATGTAAACGTAGTCAGTGTGATGGTGTGGGGATGCTTTGCTGCTTCAGGGCCTTTGCAACTTGTAATAATTGAGGGAAACATGAATTCTGCTCTCTACCAGAAAATCCTAAAGGAGAATATCCAGTCTTCAATCCATAAATTGGAAGTCAGGCGCAACTAGATTATGCAGCAAGACAATGATCCAAAGCATAGAAGTAAGTGAAAGACTGATCACCAGTTATTGGAAGCATTTGGTTGCAGTTATTGCTGCTAAAGGTGGCACAACCAGATTTTAAGTTTAAGGGGGCCTATTAGTTTTTCACAGTAGATAGTTGTTGGATAACTTATTTTGCTTCAATAAAAAAAAACAAAAAAAAAAACTGTATTGTGTTTACTAAGGTTGCCTTTGTTTTATGTTGTATTTCATCTGAAGATCTAAAACTATTTAGTATGAGATCCACAAAAACAGAAGAAATCCGGTTGGGGCAAATAGTTTTTCACAGCACTATATAACGTTACTGTTATGGAGGAAAAAGAGGAGCGTAATAAGGTCTTTGTGGTGATACAGAGACACTGAATAGGTAGCGTTTCAGAAATAAGATCCAAAACATTATCTTCTGCAGTGTATTAAATAATAGTGTTCTCCTGTTGGAAATCTAATTAAAACATCCAGTTGTTACATTAAATGAATATATTACGTTAGCAAGCTTGTTAGACCTCCTGTCTCTCTCTCCCTCTGTAGCTCCTGGAGCTGTCAGCCCCAGACATCCTCTCTCTCTCTCTCTCTCTCTCTCTCTCTCTCTCTCTCTCTTTCTCTTTCTTTCTCTCTCTCTATTTCTTATGACAGTGTCTCTATCTCCATTGACATAATGATATATTTAGATTTCCATAACCAGAACACAAGCGTTAACAGATAAGCGACAGTTAAAGCTGGGAATTAAAGTCACTTCAATGTTCAATGTGACCTTTAATGTCTTATTATGCTATATAACTGAGATTAATACTCAGTCTCCAGCTAGTTTTGTGAATGTTGATTTAAGTGAAGGCCTAAATATGCATTACATAAAACTTACCTTCATTGGAATGACCTGTCATGATTTCATTCCAATGACAGTTTGCCTGTGTGTAATGGAATAGGTAAGCCCTGTAAAATGTTCAGTTGTGAATTTAACATGAGCTTCCAGTGACCTACAGTTTAAAATGCTTTTAAAATTTGAGCAGTCAAGCCACACACAAATAAAAAAGTTAAAGGAAGTAGTGCTTCTGTTCATCAGTCCATTTGTTCAGAAGTTCCAGTGGATTGATAGCTTTAATTAGACTGATTTTCTCAAAATGTCACAATTTTGGGTCCTTATAACTGCATTCATAGTTGAGTTAAGAGCATGTAGCGAGGAGTTTGTACCAAAATCGCTATTTAGACCTCAGACGTAACTAGAGACGCATGCACTATTCGGCCAGCACAAGTTGCTTGAGCTTTGCTTGAAAAATGTAATGAATGAGGAGGTGTAGAACAGGTGTTCTTTCTAAAGTGGTCATTTAGTGGATCTCTAAGTGATGTGATCTATAAGTACTAAGGAATGGGCTAAAATTTTTCCAAGCTGATGTGCAATTGATCAAAAGTTACCCAAAATTGTTTAGTTGCAATTATTGCTACACAAGGTGGTATCACCAGATACTGAAAGCATACTTTTGGCACTCACAGATCTGTAATAATGGATCATTTTCCTTAATAAATAAATGAGCAAGTATAATATTTGAAAACATATACTGAAAACATACTTTTGGCACTCACAGATCTGTAATAATGGATCATTTTCCTTAATAAATAAATGAGCAAGTATAATATTTTTGTCTCATTTGTTTAATTGGGTTCTCTCTGTGTACTTTTATGACAGAAAATTCTAAAGGGTTAACAAACTTTTAAAAACCACTGTACATATACATCAATCAGTCATAACATTAAATTTCATTAAGTTAAATTACATTTTATTATCAGACATAAAAAATAACTATTAATTTATTGCCGGTTCAGATTCCATTTCAATTTCTTGGATTAAAAAGAATACATTAGCCCTAATGAATATTTGTGACTCTTCATCTGAAAACATTTAGCAAATAAGAGCCTGTCTGATGGAGTGAAATACAAGTTAATGTGTGTTGTGACCTGCACTGTCATGTGTAATTATTGTATTATGTCACACTTGTTATTTTACTTTAACAGTAGTTTTGCAAATGGTCTTGTCTTTTATATTTGTAGTCCTGTTTGCACTGCGTATAGTCCTATGTCTTAACTCTGACAACAAAAAAAAGGTACTGTAACTGATTCTCAAAGCAATTCACAGCACCCTCTCTACAAGCTGATATAAAAAGCTGCTGTTATTGCTGAACTTCCTTCCTAGATGTTGTCAGTAAAAGCGTATGGCCTGCTTGGCTTCCTCCTGTCTGTTGTTTATGCCCTTGGCCTGTTAGCACCCAGCTATGCTTCAAAGAGGCTGACACAGCCAGGACTACAAAGCAAATACCGAGACCATTCTCAAATACATGGACACCGCTCACTGATAAGCTTCCCTCTGTTTGTGCTTTGAATCCAGAAAAGAATGGCTTTTGGAACAGAAAACAAATGATACAGGGGGTTGAAATCTAAAAACTGCCACAAAATTTATTTATTCCTTTTGTGACCCATAGTTCCTGAGCAACAAGTGTCCAATCACAGTGAAGCAATTCAGAGCGCCACTTCTGACGCGATGGTCACGCCACCTAATTAATATTCTGAAACCCGAATTACCACTTACCATAAAAAGCCCATTCTAATGTGCTATCGGCTTTAGATAAACACTATGTTTATCCATATTTACTACAAGCATACCTATGGAGAAAATTACACTGTGTTTCTTTTTATATACAGCACCAGCATGTCTAAATATACTTACAGAGAAGTACACTGTGACATAGGCCTACCTCTGTCGACATATAGGCCAACATACTAACATTTCTGTATATACTCCAAGAAAAGTACACTAGATGACAATTATTATTTACTAATAATATGCATTGCCTTAATGGTCAAGTTCACAATGTATCCAAAGCCTATCCCAGTAACACTGGGCATGAGGTGGGAACACACCCTGGATGGGATGGGATCAAACCAGAGACCCTGGAGCTGTAAGGAAATACTGCTAGTCTCAGCATCACCACCACCCAGTTTACAATGTGCTCAGAGTATATTTTTTGAAGCATTTTTTGTATTCTGAAAAGAGATTTCAAAAGAGAAAAGAGATCCTCCTCTACTCAAAATGTCATATTAACTTCAGCTGACAGTTTTTCCTTCTCTGCCCAAATAAATTACATTTTTATGATAAATTACATAATTAGGATCAGTATTTTTAGCTTCCTCCATTAAACATAATTGACTTCAATATTGGTGGGTTTAGCTCAGTTTCATGTCTAAGTGTGTTTTGCATTAAAAAATACTCTTGTGGCAAAAGATGTGCCCAAAGGGCCGTTTTATTTTGATTAGAAACTGATGAGTAAAAGTACTACTACTGCAGAGAAAAAAAAAAAAAAAAAAAAAAAAGTGATCTAGAAAATTACTCAAGTAAGAGTAAATAATTTTAAAAACTACTTTTTTTGCTTGACAAATTAGGTTGTTTTTTTTTTTTTTTTTTTTACTGACACAGCTAATCAGAAAAGGTTCTATTTCTGGGGAATACATTTTGAACAATTATGTTAACTACCCAAGTGAGCTATGCTGAAGTGAACACCACCTTGATTATAACCAGTATGTAAAGAAAAGTAAAATTAGCTGACTAGCTAACTAATCCAAATTCTGTTGGGGGTTTCAATAGCTTGCTAGGTTTGTTAGTTAGCTAGCTAGCTCATGCTATTTCGTGCATTTTTCTAGCAACATAGTTAGATTTCTAGCAAAGACACATAAGATATAGGGACTATAGTCTGTAGGAGCACGTATATATATTTACCACACCAGTCGATTGCTACCAAACATTGAAGTGGCACCTTAAGTTTAATAAACTGTACTGTACAACATTAAAAGATCTGGCTAGCTAGTCTAGCTCACTCAGCTAGCTAATGGCTTACTTGTACATGTTTCCACAGGTTGGATATTGAGCTGTGAAATGGAGATATCTCCACTGGTTTTGGCTCGCATAATTGGAAGATCATTATCATGCCATTTCCTTTGAAGCATTTAAAACTGAAGATAATTTGGACCAGGGATGCTCATCTGTCTCCACTATTTCAAACTGCTGCTGACTAAGCATTTGGGACTTGGAGTGTAGACTTTTGGCAGGAAAGTGCTTTATTTAAACTGCACATACTGTGTTTTAATTGGCTTACATTCTTCAGAGAGTTAAATGTATTTTTTTATTATTATTATTTTTATTTGTTTCTTTCTTTTTGCTCTGTAATAGTGATTGAAAAAAACTGACATTGAATATTTTGTTAATTATACTCAAAAAAGTAGAGTTACAGTGAACCATGTACTCAAGTACTACAATGAGAGTACATGTAGTTTGTTAGTAGTATCCACCCCGGTCATGAAAACAGGTAACTGTCATTGGTAACTATGAGCAGGGATATGAGTGTGTATGGAGGTCTTGTGATGACATTGAGGGTGAAGGATAAAGATAATAAATCCATATCTTTGTGTGGACATGGTCATGACACCGGTGACTGGTATTACTGTTTTTTTCACCTGTGCTCTGTGTAAAAATTAATAGTGTTTCCAGACATCGGCACTGAACAGTGGCATATATTGCATTCTGGTATTGATTCGCTTGATCAGGCCTAAGAAATCCAAACCATTTTCCTGTCCCCATAGCCTGTCATCGTAGTTGTTTAAACATGATTTCTCACAGTGAGCATGCAATTCAGCCACACTCTGCATAATCAGACCATGTAAAGGAATCAGCTACTTCTTGGTTGGCTCTCTCAACTTGTCTACTAGCTAGGGGAGGACAGACAAAGTTCTCTGGTATACCAAAGCATTTAAAAATGTGCTGCATAAACTTAATGTCTTGGGAAGACGTTAAGCATGGCACTAAAGCTTGAATCATCATACTCATCAGGTGGTGTGATGAGAAGCCAGTTATATGGAGTGGGCACTGCCATGATGGTACTGGGATTCATCACTTCTTATAGCTGGCTGGTGGAGATTTGCTGTTCGCCAACTACATGGCCTTGAGCAGAGTGGGCTTGGCAGATTTCCTGCATCTGTGTTTTGGCGACGTGTCCAGTCATGAAGCAGACAGACAGATGGAAGTGCAGGTTTTCTGTGTGTGTGTGTGGTTTTTTTTTTTTTAAACTAATATAGCAGACAAACAGAATGGCCTCAGAAACATGAGGAAAGCAAGTGGTCAGGCAATCAGAAACCAGGCATAAACTAGACAAGGCTAAAATCAGTAAGCGTGAAGCAAGCAATAAACAAACCACTAATCGAAACAGGCAGATAGCACATGCTTGGAATCATCACAGACACAGTGCTGGAACATGTAACACTGAGAGTTTGGGTTTTCTTTCACAGCTTTGTATTTCATAAGTAGGGCTGTGATGGTGGCCATGACAACCGCACCACCACGGTGGTAGTTGGTAGTATTTTTTAATTTAAGGTTAGAAAATTATATATATATTATTATATTATATATTATATTATATTATATTATATTATATTATATTACATTTGGTTATATTATATTATGCCGTTTGGTCATTAACCACCGTGGTGGTAAAAAACTGCCACCGTCACAGACCTATTCATTGGACATAGATCTTGTAATCAATTTTCTGAAATATCCCTCTGTGTGTCTCTCAAATCCTCTCTCTCTTTCTATCAATGTCTTTGTTTCTGTCTTTCACTTTTTTGCGTGATTATACAAATGTAACTATTTCACTCATCATAAGGTGATTTTTAATTTTTTTCATCTTTATTTTTTACAGCCTGTTGTATAAAACACAAGATAATGACACAACTTTATGAATTTCTCACCAGGCTGAAAAGATGACAGCTACTTGTATAAAGCCTTGAACCCCATTTTTATGTATTTTACAATTTCTCAAGTCCATTCAGTCAAATTTAATCATTCAGTCATGTTCAACGTCCACTTTATCCTGGTCAGGGTGATGAATGGATCCGGAGCCTATCCGGGAAACACTGAATTTAAACATTATCCTCCAGATATACTGATTGTACATAAACCTGTATTTGCAAAGTTCTGTCACAACACATTTCTTTCACAGCTTCCTGTTTCAACAGATAATTATCTCATAACCACGTTTTTGCAATGTACCATTATATGTTTAAATGTGTCTCAATGTCACTGTTCCTCTCCATTTTTGTTGCTCAAGGCTATGTCTCTATTAACATGTTCCCTTTTTCCACTACTTCTTCTCATTTTCATTTGTATAGCTGTTTATTTCACCTAGAACTCTATTCATGGATGTTTTAAAAGAATGTGAGAGCTCTAATTTAAGAGAGCTTCCAAAATTCCCAGGTCCTTGCTTCAGTGTTGTAATATTCTGCATGTTCCATTCAAAAAGATGTTCATTGCTGATGTGAGCATCACATCCAATCTTTGGGATCGTTTTTTGTGGATGTATTGTTATTCTGTGTTCCCTGGGTAATCACAAGACATCTTTTGAATGTTTTTATCCATGTTTTTTTTTTTTTTTTTTCAGATTTGTAAGTCATAATCTTTCAGGATGTATTCCTACCTCCAAAGCACTTCTGTGCCTCCTCATGGTTTGGTGTAGCACCAATATCTGAACTGCAGATCTTAGCTCAGGCAGAAGAAGACAAGATAAAAAAATCAAGAACCAGAAAGCTAGACTTGATATTCATTGACTTTGCCGCAAAGTAAAGTTTTAGGTTTTTTTTCTCGAAGGGGCCATGCCCCACCTGCTCAACAATGACAGTTCCTTCAGCTCCAGGCAAGAGCTCCTGGACCTGGAGGATGGACCTGTGGGCCCCAGTGTGGTCTTGCCAAGCCCAGTGGAGTCGCAGGTCAGCACATCTACTGTCTCCACCCCTTACCGTCCATCCATAGATGCCCCCATCAAAACGACCAAGAACACTATTAATCTCTCTGGGGCAACAGTGGGGGTTAATTTTCTGTCCTCGGACACAGAGAACCTATGTGGATGGGGAGCTCTGACACCCCGCTTCATCCAGAGCTTCAACACGGCCCGCTGGGTGCTCTTCTTCCTGTGTGTGGCCTCATCCCTCCAGGGCATGATAATCAATGGTTTCATCAACACCGTCATCACATCCATCGAGAGACGTTTTGACCTGCGCAGCTATCAGGTCTGTATTTTTTGTTTTTTTATTACAGATTACGGCTAAAGATAACTAACTTTGAGTGACTCAGCTGAGAAGTAAATGGCATACTGTTTTTGTAATTACTTTTATTACAGACTGGACTCATCGCTAGCTCTTATGACATTGCTGCCTGTGTGTGCCTGACGTTCGTGAGCTATTTTGGTGGCACAGGGCACAAGCCCCGCTGGCTGGGCTGGGGAGTTTTCATAATGGCTCTCGGCTCACTCGTATTTGCACTGCCGCACTTCACCACGCCAGCTTACCAGCCAAGAGTACTGGCCCATACAGGGTTGTGCTCAGCCAATCAGACGGAAGAGTGTGGGGACAGCAAAGGAAGTGGACTCTCATTGTATCGCTACGTCTTCATGCTGGGCCAGTTTCTGCATGGTATTGGTGCAACACCACTCTACACACTTGGCGTTACTTACCTGGATGAGAATGTCAAGTCCAATTATGGGCCTGTCTACATAGGTAAGTGCAGAGCTAGATTGTGAAAAAAGCATTACATTGCTTGAATTCTTTTTCATAATTGTGATTGCAGTGGGTGGTTCTGGATAAGCTGATATTCAGTGGGCCTTGTTCATCAAATTGGATATAAACAAATATATCTGTAAACTGTACATTGTGAGTGTACACTGAAATGTGTCATTCCTGAAAATCCAGGAAAAACATTTGCATTCTACCAGAGTTCCTGAGTTTATGCAAATGTATGTATAAGGAGACTCACTAGTGTGAATTTTGATTGATATGCTTCCATTCAATCAAAGACATGATAGACATGGGTTACTGCAATTTTATATAAAGATTATGTTGGCAAGTGTAATTGGATTAGTTATTTTACTTGTACACAAGTAATGAAAATGAAAACTCTGTGGAATCTTTGGTTTTATATTAAATACTTGAAAGAAAGCAGTCCACAAGTCTGTAAATGAAGACAAATAAGACCAGCTAATCAGTTAGGATAAAAGAAATGCAGTCATGTAACAGGAGGAACTGTTATTCTGCAATGAGCTGGCTTTACTGGATGATTTAGAGCACTCTGTGCGTATGAGGCATGTTTTTGCCATTTAGTCACCATTTGGTCTCCCTATGCGCTTTGCCTTTTATGGTGTTTTTTGAGTGTCACTAAATGCAGATTGGCTGTGCCATGAACGTGCATGGCAATTTACGGATGATTGGAATCCATCATCATACACACATGTATGTTGAAGAAAATCAGCGTTAGAGAATTTATTTTGTAAATTTGGTGTAAATATTTAGTTTGGCCTCCAAAAACATTACACAAAACTTACGAACAGATAAATGAAGCCTGGTTTTGTTGGAATATTGTGTTGTTGTACTAGTAGGGAAGAACTACTACTATGTAGTAACCTGTAGATACAATATAATGATTACATGGCTGGGTGATATGGTAAAAAAAATCTTAGCACAATATGTTTTTTCATATCATTTGTTTACCATAGCAATGAATCATGGTTCAATGAATGTGAACCATGAAAAAACCAAAAGGCTTATTCTTGTGTAATAGTTATTTTTATTATAAGAAATCTAAACTTAGAATATTACCTTATAATAATTAAACTACACATACAGTGAGCTTGAAAGCAATGAGTACTTCTTTTTTTTTTTTTAAGATTTTTAGGTAAATGTATTTGAAATAGGTATCACTGTGTTTGTATTGACCTCTGATGGAGCTCAGATAATTTTGTGGGTGTTTACTGAATGTATCACAGATGTTGTTGTTATTGTAGTGTTATATGTCGAACGACAATCATTACAGCACTGTTGAGCAAAGGGAACAACTTAAAGGTCATCTGAGGCTCCTGACATCATCAGCCCTCTTACTAAAAACAGTCAAGGTTGCTGAATGAAAATTGTCTGTATATGTGTATAGAGCTTAACACAAGAAGAAGAGCTTGCAAACATATCAAGCTTGTAGATTAAGGATAACTCTATAATTGGAAACACACCACTGTGTCAGGCCTAAATATCAGAGTGAGCTTACTGGAGTCATTGACTCTGTTATCTGTTCATTTGTAAGGTTAGCTTTTTTAGGTCAGTGTGGTTGACATGGAGAAAAGTAACCTGTCTTGTGTGATGTGTGCTTCTGTGATGTGTGCATGTGTGTCTTGTATGAAAGGCTTCCTCTGTTTAATGTTAGTCTCAGTTGTGACGTGTGAAGTGTATTTCTTGTAAATGGAGTTTAAATGCCTTAAAAAGGTTAAGAAAAGAAGCTGTATAAAAAGAGTCACTCATCTAATTGAAGTGCAAACATGGGCTATGTGTATGTGTGTATTAAAACTGGGCTTTAAAAGCATTCATGCACTTCAGTCCCCAAAAAGTTCATTTCCTGTAAATGGTGTTTTAAAGGCCATGAAAAACAAGTACACAGAATTCAGTCATTTTATTGAACTGCAAACATGAAGCAGTGTGACATCATGCTGTCGTGTAGGGCTGCTTATTTTTTGTGTATAAAGTATTTGAGTATTAAAAGTGAGCTTCCAAAGCACTCAAGTACTTTAGTCCCCAAAATGTTAAGACTGAGAGTAATTAAATTTGGGATGTTGCATATAAAACTCACATCTGCATATAGTCATTAGCTTTTTTTCAGTTATCCTACAGTACAATTTTGTTCCTATCAGACACCACTGTTATTGACCTTTATCGGTAAGCTTCACTTTCAACATCAATAAAATGTCCCACAATTGTGTTGTTTCCCAGTCCCCACCATCCGCATTTCAAAGGTATTCACAGACAATTGAATCTCTGGACTATAGTTTCCATTTATAAACATGGTCCAGCCTTAGTAAAGATCAAAAATCCAACATGGATTCTATGAAATGGAACAATGGAGTTTTTTTCTAAAACTCATGGGGTGAGCCATGAAAGATCTAGTTCTAATTTGCTAGCCTACTAAACTAACATGCCTTATTTTCCCCAGGTATCTTCTACACAGCAGCTATTATAGGCCCAGCAGCTGGATACCTGCTGGGTGGCATTTTCCTCAACATATACACGGAAATTGGCCAAAGGTGAGTATTTTATGCCTGCCTAGGGTCATCTGGTGCTCTGGGGTGAATAGGATCATGAGGTCTTTAAGGTTATTGGGAGGTACCAAAAGAGGTAGGAACAGTGGCCACACACCACTGAACAACTTCTACTGATCTATAACTTCATTGTTGCCTGTGATATAGGCTTGTGCGATATTGATTTTTTTCCCTGCTCACGATTTACCATTTAAGAAATTCACGATAGCCTTAAAATAACAAGAAAAAGCTTTAACAGTACAACTGATAGTAACTAAAAACTTTTAAATACTAAATACTTTTCTAATATTAGCTAAGTTGATCATACAGTGCTAGATTTTATTTCATATTAATGAAACAGAACAGAAAAGTGTTCGTCCTATGATGCGTAGTTCGTGATTTCGATATCCCGATGATGCCACAGCCATCCCTGACTTATGTTTGCGGAAGAGGGCAGATCGTGCTGTCCTCCAAGTCTGTTACGTTGCCCTGTGATACAGGATAGGTAACATGTATTTCATCATGGGGGAAGTGCATGTTAATCCTCCCCGGTAGGTATCTTTCATATGACTGGTGAGCTGGCTGGTGGGTGAAAAAAAAATCTCCATATACCTCCATTTATTACCCAAGAAAAAGACTGCTCTTTTGTCATATTATTGCATGATACCTCATATTGGCATACTCTGCTGTTAAATTACGGTGCTCCTACACAGAAAGATGCAACGTCACTGTATAGCGTGGCAGTGTGAGATCATGTAGAGACAGTTAAATCATTATATTGCACAAGCCTACCATGCTACAGCGAAGTAATTACATAGACTTCAAGTTCATCTGTACTAACATTATTGTCAACATTCATACAGTCATTGCTTGTTTCAGCTTCTACAGCAGGGCAGGTCTTTTTCCCAAGTTTGAATTTCTCTCTAATGTAATGTTCCAAAAGATACTTTATATACATATATATATATATAGAGAGAGAGAGAGAGAGAGTAGCAGTAGCGTAGGTACTGTTGGTAATGAAGATACCGAGGTTGCAAATCTTCCGGAACTGAAGGGGGCAGCAAATACGCGCAAGTGTTTTAGTCGGTCCACAAGTGGTAAAGAACGCCTACAAGCACACGGGAAAAACTACAGAAAATGGCGACAAGTTTAGCTCCGCCCCGACTCGTTGAGAGGCAGAGAGAGGAAAGCTCGTTAAGAGGAATGGTAGCATCAGTTGCCGGTGTGCAACCGATGCTATCGTTCATTTCAAACAAAGCGAGGAAACACCTGGAATGTGGCGAAGCACCTGAAAGACGGCTCTATATTATGTTTGTCTGAGGCAGCTGGCATTGTGGCCGTGAAACCAGCTAACGTTATGCTCCATGTAATGTGTGCAATAGCCAATTATTTGTTAACGACACTAACGCATTGCAATGTTATAAACTACCTCCTAATGGGCCACCATGCATCACCATTCAGCCCGTGTCCTGTCAGCAAAATGTAGCCTAATGTCACTAATAATTATTCAAATGTTAATACTTTTAATAAATCTTTTTGGCCTGCCAGCATATCAATGAATTTAAACTAATGCGTATAAGGGGTTTAAACTATGTGTATAAGGGGTGTGTGTGTGTGTGCGTGCGCGCATTTAGAAGTGCACCTTAACACTTGTTATTAGCACTTAACACTGTTTTATTAGTCATTGTCAGACAGTGTTTGATAACTAAAATATCCCCCTCTCTCTCTCTCTTTTTGCCAGTATTAGCCAGAGGAGGATGTCCTCCAGGAGTTTTTAATTTTATTTTTTACATTTTTTTAAATTTATTTATTTATTTTATACCACACCGTGGTATCGACTTTGGTATCGAGTATTGTGTACTTTTGGTGGTTTCGGTACCAACTACTAGATTTTTGGTATCGTGACATCCCTAATATACGTATATATATATTTCCCTTCTGTTTGGTCAGTTGAACTGCATATAAAAAAAAACTATGCATTCCTTCTATTTCTTCAGAACTCTGCTGATCCCAGAAAGCCCACTGTGGGTAGGGGCATGGTGGATTGGGTTCCTGGCAGGAGGAGCCGCTGCCCTCGTCACCGCTCTACCCATTTTGGGCTATCCTCGACAACTGCCAGGTACAATCAATCAGTCCACCCCAAGCAGCCCTATTTCATTCAGTTCAAATAATCAAGGTCCAATGGATATAAGAAGTTTACACACCTCTGTTACAATTGCTGTTTTTTTGTGATATTAAAAAATTAACAAAGATAAACCATATCAGATATATTTCCACCTTTAATGTGATACAGCAACCCACAAAATTCGAGTGAAAAACAAATATAGAGTAATTATCATACACTATGATATCAATGATGTGATTTTGATTAACTCAGAATAAAGATTATCTGTTTCTGTTGGATTTTCTTGATATCTTCTTGTTTCGACTGACTGCTGAAGCCATGGTCCGCAAAGAGCTTACAAAGCATGTGTGGGATCTCACTGTTGGAAGGTATGAATCAGGAGAGGGTTCAAAATAATTTCAAAATATTAGATGTGCCATGGAACACAGAGAAGTGATCAACAAGTGGAGAAAATATGGCACCACAGTAACATATTAACAAGAACAAGCTGTCCCTCCAAAATTTATAAAATGACGAGACAAAAGCTTATCAGTGAGGCTGCCAAGAGTCCTATGGCAACATTATAGGAGCTGCAGGAATATCTGGCATGTACTGGTCACTTCCTGCATGTGACAACATTTATTCTTCACATATCTGGACTGTAGGGTAGGGTTTTTCTCATGGAAGAAAAAAAACAAGATAGAGTCTGTCTACATTTTGGCAAAATATTTTTTTCTTTCTTTTTTTCTAAAATGTTTCAATTTGTTTTTCACATGAATTTTGTTGGTTGCTATATCACATTAAAGGTGGAAAAACAATTATCTAGGTTTCTTTTTCACATCACAAAAATCTGCAAGGTGTGTATACTCTTTATATCCACTGTAGTTCATTAATTTGTATATAATGTCCTAGTCAGTCAAACTGGATATGTACTGTATCCTATTCAGATACACATATACTGCAGTGAGATGAAATATTGTGCATGGTGCAACATAGAAGAAAATCTAGAAGGAAAATAAAATAAATATGACTACACGTTTATATTGATGTTATTAACTGTAACATTTCATAAATGTTATTGAATGATAACTCTCTCTCAGTCTCTCTCTCTCTCTCTCTCTCTCACTCTCACTCTCTCTCTCTCTCTCTTTCTTTCTCTCATACACACACATACTAATACACTACAGGTTCTCAGCGCTTTATAGCCATGCGTGTGTCTGAGGCTCATCAGCTGAAGGATGGAAGTCAAGTGACAGCCTCTGATCCCCAGTTTGGCAAGACAGCAAAAGACATTCCTAGGTACAAGCACCTTCTCAAGAGTGAAAGCATATAAAAACGAGTACTGATCACTGATAAAGAATCCTGATGAGAGAGAAAATCCAAGTGATGTTGAAAATTGGGAACAAGAATATTTAGAAGACAAACTAAATAGAACGGAAAGGGTCAGCGGAGGGTCATACTACATGCAGAGAGCAGATGGTGAAATACAATAGGAAGATTTAAAAACAAACTTGTGTGGTCAAGTCTAAATGGAATTTTGGGCCAATTGTGTGTGTTTCAGTTCCTCTTGGAACTTCTGCTTCAGTCACTCCAAGGCTAAGTATTGTAACAGCACAATGACTGACTTATGAAATGATTAGCACACAGACACAGATAACAGACACAGACAGGTCTTCATTGTCATACACACAGCCTAGATAGAAGCAGAGCAGAGCTTTTAAATCAGATAGTATAACTGCTACTATAAATCTTACAGTATAGTCACAAATGAGAGAATGATATACAATCTATTAAAGTCTGTTCATACTTAATTATTAAGTGCATTGATTGCCTTTTTTTAATACTTTATACCTCACAGCTACTTCCAAAATTATTGACTCTGTTCATTTAATTAGCCAAAAAAGTGTATATATTAAATGAATAACATATGCAGTAACTGACAGTTTGAACTTAAATATATGGGGACAAATTATATATTATATTTTATTTTATTTTTGTTTTATTTTATTTTATTTGTTCAAAGCTAAGAAAGCCTTTTCCTGTAATTTTTAACAAGGTTTAACAAGGAAAACAGATGCTTCTTGAATACTTCTTGCTCTGTGCAATTCAGACCACATGTTGCTGTCAGGAAGGACATTCTTATGGAGGTGGTGTCTAATAGTTTATTTTACAACCTGACAACCCCGATTATGTGTTATGTTCCTGGAAAAATTTCAACTGTTCTTGACTTTAGATTTATATCTTAAAATTATTGTATTATGGTACTGATTATGATTTTTTTAAAAATATCCCATTCCCATTTCTTGTGGTATTATGTACATATTCATATTTGGTTTCTGGTGGACTAAGAACAATTTTGGCATGACATGATTTCAGTAATTCCTTCATACCTTCATAAAATCTAAACAGGGTTTACTGAACTTGAATATACACTCTAAGTATAGTCACTTTATAAGGAACACACATGCTTATTCATGCAGTTATCCAATCAGTCAGTCAATTATGTGGCAGCAGTAAAATGCATAAAATCATGCAAATACAGGTCAAGAGCCTCAGGTAATGTTCACATCAAAGATCAGAATGGGGCTCAGTGAGTTTGACCATGGCATGTTTGTTGGTGCCAGACTGGCAGGTATGAGTATTTGAGAAAGTGTTGATCACCTGAGAGTTCACTCAGCATAGTCTACAGTTTACACAGATGGTGCGGGGGAGAAAAAAAAACTTACAGTGAGCTCTTGATCTATGGATAGACACACAGCTGATGAGAGACCCCACTGTAGTCTCAGTTCCTGTTCTTAACTGACAGGAGTGGAACACAATGTGGTCTTCTGCTAAGTTTGGTGAGTTGCATTTTCTGTGATGCTTTTCTGCTCATCACATTTATAAGAGCATTTATTTCAGTTACTGTAGACTTCCTGTGAGTTCAAACCAGTCTGGCAGTTCTCATCTGACATCTCTCAACAACAAGGTCTTACTTCCCCCAGAACTGACATTGGGTGTTTTTTGACATTCTGTTTAAATTCTATACACTGGTGTGAAAATCCCAGGAGATCAGCAATTTCTGAAATTCTTAAACCAACTCATCTGATATCAACAAACAGGTCACAGTCAAAGTCACTGAGAACATTTTTCCTCATTCTGATGTTTGATTTGAACACTAACTGAAGCTCTTATCCTGTATCTGCATGATTTTATGCATTGGTTGGCTGATTGGATATTGGATATAACTACTGTCACAACACACTGAACATTACACAGTACTAGTGGCCACAAGAAAGTCATCTTTTCTCAATTTTTCTCCAACCCCCCCCCAGGTCAGTGTTGCTTCTGCTAAAGAACCCTACATTTATTTTTCTATGTCTGGCTGGTGCTACAGAGGCCACTCTCATCGCGGGCATGTCCACATTTGGGCCCAAGTTTCTGGAGTCTCAATTCAGTCTTAGTGCCTCTGAGGCAGCCACCTGGTTTGGTAAGACAGCCATGTTGAACATTCACATTCATTCATTTCAGTGCCCCACACATAACCTGAATTGAAGTGTTTTCAGCCATAGAGAGGGAGGAAGTCTGCTTTGTATGAATTTAACACTTTGGAACAGCCAGTGTAGTTCCTGAATCTGGCTAAATTATTGACCCAATTCTGTTGTGTTAACCAGAAATATTGATCCATTATGCCTATTTCTCATAGTTTGTTAATCATGTTAGCAGTTTTTTTTTTCTTTGAAAATATAGTTTTTGTTTATTTAATTGAGCGAAAAATATATGGATTTTTAAAAACTTTTTTTGGCATGTCAGTTTTGCCATTGTGTGTTTGATTGACAGATGTGATTCATTATTTGAGTTAACCTTAGTTTTCATGAGCAAATAGTCGGAGGTCTTATACCATAAAGTGTTGTACTCATGCATATTTAGCATCACCCACACACAGTGCTTGTAACATTGTAAACTGGCAACTCCAGGAGAGAAAAAAGGTATGTTCCTACATAAAAATACACTTCAATTCAGTTTACAGAGGAGAAATAATTTATTCATTTAATTTTCATTTTCTTTCATTCTCTTTCCCTCTTTTCTCAGCTTCAAAATGGCTTGCTTTTCTCCCATAGACAGGTCTCTGGTCTTCATGTTTGTTTAGCCTTTTTAACAGCGAATGCAGTCTTCACAGGCAAAACCTAGGGCTCAAAGCAAGAGTAGACTTTCAGAACTGTTACTTCTTTAAACAATCAATTTAACAGGTCACACCTGGGCAGCTATAAACACCTATCAATCACATGTTCCAATATTTTTGATCATGTGAAAAAATGGGTAGGCTCAAACAAAAGGTGCCATGTTCTAATTTGTTAACACATCTAGATGTACATATGAGGAAATGAAAGCTGAAATTCTATCATCTCATATTCATCTTTTGATCCTAAACCCAAATGTCTTCAGTGCATAGCAAAAACAATACAATTGGCCTTGCTGTTCTAATACCTTCGGAGGTGACTGTATCTGATATTTTGATTCACTAAAATATCGAATTTCATCAAGAGTGTTGATTAATATAGACACATTTGTAAACACTTGCCTCATTTTAATGATATTTTAAGGGAGGCCAGCTTCCCATGTATTCTTAATGCAAATGTCTGTGACACACAAACATGGAGCAAGTTTAGAACAAAGATACAAAACACAATTCAACAAGCATGTTTTCTCCTAAGGCTACATGGTGGTACCCGCTGGAGGGGGTGGCACCTTCCTGGGTGGCTACATTGTGAAGAAGCTGAACCTACGTTGTCGTGGAATCATCCGCTTCTGCATGCTCTGTGCCCTGGTGAGCCTTGTGGCCGTGTTTGTCTTTCTCCTGCACTGCCCCAACGTGCCTATGGCTGGAGTGACCACACCATACCAGAGCAGCTCTCAAAACAGCAACCCATTCTACACACAACTTCAGAGCAGGTACACCACCCTGTAGCAGCAGGTGCACCTTCCTTTATAGGCCATGTGAGGTAGTACAGTGTGGAACACCTGAATCAATATCTTTATTTTATTATTTATAAGATATCACTTATAGTACTGTGAAATAGTCTTAAGCACGTGCAAAGAAATGATGTAGAGCAAAGATACCTTAAAAAATAATTAAATTAAATGTTTCTACATTTAAAAAAAAATACTATAAAAAACAGTAAACAATAATAAATGAAACAAAGCCGATATTTGGTGTGACGACCATTTGCTTAAAAAAAAATAGTAGTAGTCTCAGGTACAATTTGTGCAGTTTTATAATGAAATTAGCTGCTAAGTTTTACTGAGCATCTTGCAGAACCAGCCACGGTTCTTCAGGGGGACTTTGACTTTTGCACTTGCTTCTTATTTTTGCAGCAAAACCCAGCAGACTTCATTATATTTTGTTCATTATATTCTGAAAAGTGGTCTCTTGCATAATATGCTGCTTTCTTTAATGATATACAAACATTTTTCTGTAACATTTAATTTTGTGCTGGTAAACTAATGTTTGGAAATCTAAAATGTTTTTTGTACTGACTCAGTAATGTAGAAGTCATAAAATAAAATAAAAATGGTTTGTACTAAAAAAATAAGGTGCTTAAGACTTTTGTGCAGTACTATACAAATATGTTTTTCTCATATCAATTCATAGGGGTGCCAATAATTGTTATATATTTAACATATATATTTTTTGGATAATTGTTTCCAATTGTTTGATATCGATGAGAGCAGAGTATTTTTGTGAATTTATTTAACAAACGATCAAAAGGTTATTAAATAAAGACAAATCTTCACAGCCTTCTTTGCTCATATTTACCAAGGGTGCCAATGTTAATGGAGGGCACTGTATATGAACACTGGCTTAGAGGCATAAATGCTTACCATGTTGGGAAAGAGGATAGGAGATGGCCGTCTACAGGAAAGTATTTCTCCAGGCCAGAATCGAGTATTCAGACAGAACATGGTAGAAAGATGTTTATGCCACAACACTCAGCTCAGAAAAGATAGATGTTCTCAACCAATTCCCTTTCTTTTGGGAACAGGCCTTGATCTCATTCAAAGTAAAATTCCCAAAATAACAGAACAGAAATTAGCTTACAGTGATTGCATTCTTTAAAAGATAAAGAAATGAAACCTTAACCATTGAAGAAAAGGGTACTTATGAATGTTTTGGAACTTTCTAATGGTTTCTGATGGTTTATGTTGGTGGTTTAAATATGCCACCGTATGAAATGAATTTTAAATGTAAATAGTAACAAAACATTTGAATCCTATTTGCAAATATCCCAAAATGCACTACAATGCCTATAAATCCAAGTAGATTTGTTTTTGTTTTTTTCTCTCATTTTAAAGATATGTGGATTTCTAGGATCTCTGTAGCTATTTGACTTTCTGCTGTCAACAGTGTATGCTGAGAAGTTATCTACAGGGGGCATTTACAGTCGCCAATTGACTTTTTACAGGGAAACTGAGCAAAAATATAGACATATACAGTGGTTCTTGAAAGATGTTCTATATATTTTCTATATATCTGCATAAATATGACCTAAAACATAATCAGATTTTCACACAAGTCCTAAAAGTAGATAAAGATAACCGAACTAAACAATTGAGACAAAAATATTATACATGGCCATTTATTAATTGGGGAAAATGATCAAATATTACATGTCTGTGAGTGGCAAAAGTATGTGAACCTCTAGGATTAGCAGTTAATTTGAAGGTGAAATCAGAGTCAGCTGTTGTCAATCAATGGGATGACAATCAGTTGTGAGTGAGCACCCTGTTTTATTTAAAGAACAGCGATTTATCAGAGTCTGATATTCACAACACTTTTGTGGAAGTGTATCATGGCACGAACAAAGGAGATTTCTGAGGAGCTCAGAAAATTAGGTGTTGATGCTCAGGCTGGAAAAAGTTACAAAACCATCTCTAAAGAGTTTGGACTCCAACAATCCAAAGTCAGACAGATTGTGTAAATTCAAGACCACTGTTACCCTCCCCAGGAGTGGTCAACCAACAAAGATCACTCCAAGAACAAGATGTGTAATAGTCTGCGAGGTCACAAAGGAACCCAGGGTAACTTCTAAGCAACTAAACGCCTCTCTCATATTGGCTAATGTTCATGAGTCCACCATCAGGGGAACACTGAACAACACTGTTGTGCATGGCAAGGTTGCAAGGGCAAAGCAACTGCTTTTCAAAAAGAGCATTGCTGCCCATTTACAGTTTGCTAAAGATCATGTGGACAAGTCAGAAGGCTATTGGAAAAATGTTTTGTGGATGGATTAGACCAAGATAGAACTTTTTGGTTTCAACGAGAAGCTTTATGTTTGGAGAAAGGAAACACTGCATTCCAGCATAAGAACCTTATTCCATCTATGAAATATGGTGATAGTATTGTGGATTGGGCCTGTTTTGCTGCATCTGAGCCAGGACGGCTTGCCATCATTGATGTCAGGGGACATCTGTCCATGAACTGAATCTCAAGAGAAAGTGGGTCATGCAACGAGACTGTGACCCTAAGTACACAAGTCATTCTACCAAAGAATGGTTAAAGAAGAATAAAGTTAATGTTTTGGAATGGTCAAGTCAAAGTCCTGACCATAATTCAACAGAAATGTTTTGGAAGGACCTGAAGCAAACAGTTCATGTGAGGAAACCCACCAACATCCCAGAGTTGAAGCTGTTCTGTACTGAGGAATGGGCTGTTCTGTACTGAGGAATTCCTCCAGGCCGATGTGCAGGACTGATCACCAGTTACCAAAAATGTTTAGTTGCAGTTATTGCTGCACAAGGGGGTCACACCAGATAGGTTCACATACTTTTGCCACTCACAGATGGCAATTTTCCTCAATAAATAAATAGCCAAGTATAATGATTTTGTCTTGTTTGCTTAATTGCGTTCTCTTTATCTCCAATTAGGAAAATCTGATGATGTTTTAGGTCATATTTTTTCAGAAATATAGACAATTATAAAGCATTCACAAGCTTTCAAGCTGCACTGTATATAAAAATAGTGACCTACTGGTTCATGTTAGCTGCCCAGTAAAACATATAACGTTATTCTACATGCTTTAGCTATGCACATTAGTTTAGATGTAGTTGTAGCACAATTTAAAAGGAAGTTTAGTGCAATCTTTTTAATTTCTACCATTTTGTGAATTTTACTTTAAATGAGATCAATATCTGTTTTCAGAAGAAAAGGAACTGGTTGAGCCTGATTAATCAAAGTTGTGGGAACATGGGTCTATTCCCACCCCCAAAGACTCAAAATTCAACTCATGAGCAGAGTGTAGCCTTGCAATAAGCTTTGCATGATCACTAATCACAACACCTAGTACACTCGCTAACACTGTTCTGCATGCTCAGTTTGCCCGCCCACTTGCTCTGTTTTCATAATACTACATAGTGTTCACACAAGCACACAATATGCTGAGCTGAATGAGTGCTTCTCTTCCCCCTCCTTCTCTCTTACTCTCACTTTCAATTTGTATCAGTTTTGTAGTAGGTACGAATTTGACTGTAGACTGCAATGCAAAATGTCACTGTGTGGAGGTGCTGTATAACCCAGTATGTGGAGCTGATGGTGTGATGTACTACTCTGCCTGCCATGCTGGCTGCAGTGCTGTAAACAACACACACATGCCCACAGGAAGACAGGTACTGCATACAATCCATACCGTCAACTGCTAATCTAAATTGACTAATCCAAATTATACTATAGAATTAAAATGTCATACTCTATATACTTTATTGACTGTTCACATTATATTAAGTATTCATATGGCTGATTTTTTTTTCAAGTTAACTGTAGCTCTTCAAAAGCACTTCCCCAGATTCATGCATTAAGTATGTGCATGTGTGTTTAGATGTTCACAGACTGTAGCTGCATTATGGGTAATATGTCGACAGGCGAGGAAGGCCTGGCCATAGCAGGAAAGTGTAGCTCGTCCTGTAACCACATGCCAACCTTCCTCACCTTCTTCTTCATCATCATCTCCTTCACTTTTCTGTGCAGTATCCCAGCTCTCACAGCTACTCTGAGGTAAAACCCACTGTCACAGAGACAGTTTCTATTTTAGTGCACTCATAAACACTTGAGTACAGTCTGAATACCTTCACATTCACATGGCTGAATACCTCTCTTCCCTCTTTTAGGTGTGTCCCTGACAGTCAGAGGTCATTTGGACTGGGGATTCAGTGGATTGTGGTGCGAACACTGGGTATGTTAAAATCTCATAATATTGGCATAATATTGGTAATGTTTCTTACTCTATGGTGATGTCAGAAGACATTAAAAGGTGGGGAAACACATTGCGTTTTGATGAAAGGTTAGGGGAATAACATGATTTTTGTGATTGATTTAGCACAATTGGTCTCAACCAATATGTCACATTATGACTAGTTACATAAACAAGGAAACAAAAAGGTCACTTTTGATTTCAGGTTGACTTTAAGCAAAAAAGTAAAGAAGTAAAGAGACAATAGTATATTTTTTATCATAACTCCTCATGTTTTGGATTTGTTTCATCCACAGTTACATTGTACAATCTAAGATAAAATAAAGGCAACCTGAGTAAACACAAAGTGCATTTTCTAAATGATAATGTTATTTATGGAAGCAAAAAAGTTATCCACTGCCAACTGGGTCTTTGTGAAAATGTGTTTGCCCTCGTAATTACTAATTCACCAAATCTATGAAATTGCATTCATAATTGAGTTCAGCTGGACCAGACATAACCAGGACTGATTACTGCAAACCCTGTTCAGTCAAATCAACACTTAAATAGAACTTTTTCTAACAGCATGAAGTTGGTTAAAAGGTCTTACCCATTAACACACTATGCCAAAATTCAAAGAAATTCCAGAAATGATGATGAGGAACAAGGTGATTGAAATACATCAGTATTGGAAGGGTTACAAAGCTATTTCAGAGACTCTGGGACTCCAAAGGACCACAGTGAGAGCCATTATCTCATGCAATGGAAAAACTCAGCACAGTAGTGAACCTTCCCAGAAGTGGCCGACCTTCCAAAAAAAAACCTCCAAGAGCACAGCAACTACTCATCCAGGAAGTCACAAAAGACCCAAGGACAGCATCAAAGGACTTATAGGCCTCTCTTGCATCAATAAAGTTTACTGTTCTTCACTCCACTATCATAAAGACACTGGGCAAAAATATCATCCATTGAAGAGTGGCAAGGTGAAAACCACTGCTAACCCAGAAGAACATTAAGGCTCATCTGAATTTTGCCAAAATAAACCTTGATGAACCTCAAACATTTTGGGAGAATGTTCTGTGGACTGATGAGTTGAAAGTGGAAGTGTTTGGAAGACAGGGGTCCCGTAACATTTTGCGTAAACCAAACACAGAATTCCACAAAAAGAACATCATACCTGTGGTCAAGCATGGTGGTGGCAGTGTGATGGTGTGGAGATGCTTTGCTGCTTCAGGGCCTGTGCAACTTGTAGTAGTTGAAGAAAACATGAATTCTGCGCTCTACCAGAAAATCCTAAAGGAGAATGTCCAGTCTTCAGTCCGTAAGTTGAAACTCAAGAGCAGCTGCATTATGCAGCAAGACAATAATCCAAAGTATAGGAGTAAGTCCAAGCCATAGAAGTAAGTGAAAGACTGATCACCAGTTTTTGGAAGCATTTGGTTGCAGTTATTGCTGCTAAAGGTGACACAACCAGATTTTAAGTTTAAGGGGACAATTAGTTTTTCACATGGGTGATAGGTGTTGGATCACTTTTTTTCCACTTTAATAAATTATTATTTTTTTAAACTGTATTATGTTTACTCAGGTTCCTTTTTAATGCTTTTAATGCTGTGTTTGGTTAAGGTTTATGGTTTGTAACTCATTCCTGTGTCATTGCAGGTGGCATCCCAGGTCCAATAGCGTTTGGTTCAGTGATTGACATCTCATGTCTGCTGTGGCAAGAGCAGTGTGGAGAACGTGGGTCTTGTTACCTTTACCAGAATTCTGCCATGAGCCAATACACACTCATTGCTGGCATAATCTACAAGGTAGGACAATACACTTTGACACTTGATCTGGACCAGTGGGGGTTCATTGCTCCTGGCAGTGCCTTTTAAGATACTGTTAAAGTAACAAGGCTGACTTAGTATTTGTGTAACGGCATGGGAAAACCATTCGCATTATAAAGGTTTGATATTTTCTACTATATACAGTATCTCACAAAAGTGAGTACACCCCTCACATTTTTGTAAATATTTGATTATATCTTTTCATGTGAC